>JAKSZT010053911.1:1031281-1167849 GCA_026826555.1 Tolypeutes matacus
AATGGGCAAGTGACCTGAAAAGACACTTCTCCAAGGAAGAAATACAAATGGCTAAAAAACACATGAAAAAATGCTCAACATCACTTGCTATCAGGGAAATGCAAATCAAAACTACAATGAAATACCATCTTACACCCATCAGAATCGCAGCTATTAAAAAAACAGGAGACACTAAATGTTGGAGAGGATGTGGAGGAATAGGAACCCTCATCCACTACTGTCACACTTTTGACTTTCACTTATGTCATAATGCAAAAGACACTACCCAGTTTTTCTTTAGACAATCAGTTATTTTTTAGCATGGTTAAAAAGGATTAAGTGTGGGTTATATGTTCACCTTCATTTTCAACATTTTCTGCTCTTGATTTCTTTTGTGGATCCAATTTTTGGACTGGTGTAATTCCTTTCTTTAAGAAATATTTTATTATGTCTTGTGCAATTCAAAATTTTTCATTTTTAAAAGATTTTGTTTTTATGATAATTCTAAATTTTTTGTTCCTGTTTGAAATATTGTTTGGCTAGGTTAAAGTAGCTTCCTTTAGTCACTTTAAGAACTCTCCTCTAATTTGCATAGTTTTTGTTACCCTATATGTTATGTTTTCAGCAGTCTGAATTTTTGTTTAGGTGTGTTGTGTGTGTGTGTGTGTGTACAGTTGATATTTTTCCAGCTAGGTAGGCTCTGAGTTTCCTTAATCTATGGTTTCATGAATATTATTTCTTTTAGAAAATTTCAAGTGGTTTTCAAATATGTTTTCTGTTCTTTTCTTGCTCTTCTGAGATATCAATTACATATTTCTGGGTCATTTGATGTGGTCCCACAGATCTTGGATGACCTGCCATGTTTAATTTTACACTTTTCTCTTACTATTTCAGTTTGGATAACCTCTATTGACCTGTCCTCAAAGAATGTTTCCTTGTCTGAGGAGACTTTAGAGATGAGGATATCCATAGAGGGCATAGAGGGCATCTTTCATCTCTATGAGGTTGAGGGGGAGAGAGGAATGGTTACTGTTATATTCCTACATATAACTTGTAATTGATATTATAATAATAATCCAGCCAACCAGGAGGATATACGATGAATGGGAGGTATCCTCAAATGGGAGGCAGGACGGTTTGGACAATGTATTGGGGAACACTAGGAGCTGGTGGGTCAAAGATGACCTCCCTTTGGCCTTTCAGTCTGGCAGGCTCAGAATGGCTTCAGGGTCCTGCATGGTGGTGGGGCACTGAGAAAACAGGTGGAGTCTCAGGTTTGGGGTGGATTCTATAAATCCACTTGTCTCTGTTATTTAGTTTTGCCATTGAAGTGTGTATTTGATGAAAACTTTCTGTTTTACTAATATTCAATTTCCCAGTTACTGAAAATTGAAATAGCATGAATTTGCTGTTCTCCTAAAATGTGAATTTTTAATGTAATTCCATGTAATAATACTTCTTTTAAAATGCTGAATCCTCTCTCTTAAAAGAAAGGGGGAAAGTTAAGTATATCTTTGATAAAGCTTAAGAATTCATATTTTTAAAGTTAGTCCATTTTGCTGTCTGTAAGTGGCATGAATACTTGTTTATCCACACTGAGCTTTAAAATCTTTAGAAAAATTCAACTAAATGTACACTGGAAAAAGGTGATGTTCTGTTCCTTGATTATGTGGCATGGCCCTCACACACCACTTTCTAAGCTGAAAATCACAGGACTGGAATATGGGTGCTATCAGAGGCAGGAATTATCCTAAAACAGCAAAGGAGTGGGAACTCTTATGGAGCATATGTGTCTGTGATCTCTAAATGGTAAAAGGTCTTTGTATTTTAATGATAGTACCTTGTCCATATGGGTGCCCCAATTTTTAAAATAAAAGGAAAAGACTAGGGCAGGAGAGAATCTGGAGGTAGACAAGGAAGGACTCATTCACTGCTGGTGGGACTGGAAAATGGCCCATACCACTACAGCTGTGAAAGTTAGCATGGCAAGTTCTCCAGAAGCTATGTATGGAGGAAACAACCATGTTCCCAAGTGCATGATGTACAACTGCCACTTGACTCAGAGAAAGGATGTTTACTTGAGAGGGAGAGGGACCATGTGGGGCCTGGTATGATGTGGCTGCTACCCATGAGGACTTTCTTGGCAGTCCTTCCCTTCCCCAAACCACCCCAAACATAACCCATGAAAATGAGTGTCTAGGGCTAAGCACATCTGCACAAAAGTGCAGGCCGAATTCCCAACCACAGGGAAGGCAAAGCATAGCCCCAGGCATAACTGGGACTCACCAAACCCAGGGAAAGCCCAGAAGGGAAAACTCATGGTCCCATATCAAAGTGGCCATAATGGGCCCTTGAGAAACCAGCAGGAAAAAACACTAGTGGATGGCTCACCCATCATCCCATGGGGGTGGGTTGGACTTGGACAATATCTTGGGGGTACCCTGGGAGCTGGTGGGTCACAGACAAACTCCCTTGGGCTTCTCTCTTTGGTAAGCTCAGAACAGTTTCAGGTTCCTGGGTGGTGGTTGTGGGGCACTCAGAAAACAGGTGGAGTCTCGGGTGTGGGGTGGAGAGATGGGGATGCTTCTATTTTCCTTTGATTTTCTCTTCTGGAAATGAAGCATACACTTCATTCTGCAATCTGGTCACAGTGACAGGCAGGCTGCAATAGTGAAAACCTAACAGAATCCAGGGGTGAGCTCCCAAACACACCAGGCTGTGGTGGATAGAAGGGGTGAAGGGTGGGGGCATGGTCATCCTCTTTAGAATTCCTACCTTGGTCTTGAACCAACAGAAATTTTGAAGGGAATGTAAAAGCCACCAGCACCAATAGTCAGCCAGCCGTCAAGCTCTGGAAGGAGCTAGTTTCTCCTCAAATCTGACACAACACCCCTGCCACCTCTGGAAACAGCCACTTTGCTTCAAAGAGCACAAATGCAGCTCTGGTTGCACTCTGGGAATCAGTAGAACACAAAGGGTACCATTCCCAGAGGACTCACAAAAATTCACTTTGTCATTCACTCTGCAAACCACCTTGGAACTTACCTTCAGGCTAGAGGCACACATCTCAGGATTGAAATGCAAGACCAGGGTTAGAACTCAGTTCATGAGATTGGTCCAAAGCATTCCATTCCTAGAACCCTGATCAATATACAAGAGACAGATTGGTCACAAGGGTCCAGGAATAGGCCAGACATTTCACTCCAAAAATGGCCAGGCACCCTTTAAGTCAGAAATTCAACTAAACCTGTGCATTTCTAGACAAAGGCAGAAGGATCAAGTGGCCTTATGCTAAACTCACATCCTCACAAGAAACTTTCAATGGGATCCTCTAGGATATTTGCTTTCCTGAAAATGTGTCAGTCAGGGGGAAACAATCATTCTCTTCTTACTTTTCAAAAGCTGTGATCAGACTCAAAAACAAGAGGAGATATTTTCCTGAGAGACATGAACAGCGCAGCCTTCCTTGCACATCTGTAAAATTTCTGGAATCCACTGAGACATTTTCTCATACAGAAGGAACTCAGATGAATGCAAATTCTTACTCCTGGCTATTATCTGGGATTGTTGATAGGGATTGTTGACTGTTTCATACCCAAGTACTTTTACATCTGGTAGCTTCTACAAGATCTGTAACTCTCAAGTGAATTCCATATTTGCTGTGACCATGACAGAGTTAGGAAGCTACATTCCTTTGCCTTTTCTCCTGAAGATAGCAAAAGATACATTATTTTCTTCACTTTTACATTTTACTTGGAGCTATTCCAAAGAAATAGAAAGCCATATCACACAGCTATGAACACCTGCTCATGCATTTTGTTTCATTCGCATTGCAGATTCCTCACCAGGCAATGTTTCCAAGCAGAATATCTTCAAACAGGAGTAAAGCTGGCTAGATGGCCCATCTCAGCACCTCTCAGGCATTCTGTGAGAAGACAACAATCCCAAGTGTTTTTATGCCATAACTTTCTTCATTTTAATTCTCTTTTCATTTCTCATGATGCCACTTCATTTTGTGGGAACCTGATATAAATGTATGGAATTCTTTCTTTTTAAATTATCATCAAACTATGAGTCTTTCTGGTCATTGCCTTTGAGGTAGGTTGTATTGCTTGTTGTGATCCCATTCCTCTTTTTAAAGTTGCTGGAATACACAAGGCTGGAATTTCTTGATACCGTAGGTGAGAGGTATCCTAAAGCAACAAAATAGAAGGAAGTTTTCTTGCAGCATCTCTATGTGCAATTGGGTAAAACTCTGGTGTGTGTGTGTGTGCTTTATTTGTTTGTTGGATTGTTTGTTTTTAATGTGCATTGTCAATAAAGGTACAAAAAGTAAAAATGAAAAATATTCATTGAAAACATACCTGCAAGTATTGGAAAGGATGTGGACAAAGGCAGATGGATGCTCTTTCAGTGCCTGTGAGACAGTAAAATGGCGACTGCCACTGCTGCCACGTGGAAGACTGCGGTGTCTTCAATAAGATGAGTATCAAGTTGCAGCTGGGACACAGTGGCATGATTGACATACACCACCTGAAGTAAAGAGGGAGGAACCTGTAAGAAGAACTTGGACCTGGGTTCAATCCGGTGGTCCCTGACACACCTCTAGCTGACTGACCATCAGCACTTCCTGGCATTGTCTGGCTCCACACCCAAATCCCTGCCTCTCACAACCCCACAGAAAGCTGCAGTGGCCTGTTATGTATGCACTGTTTCCCACATGGATCCTGTCCTGTTTCAGACACAAGGAATGCTCTATCCTGTGATTCCCAATATGTCAACATCCCTCTCCTGTAATACAGATTTGCATTTTACTGTACAAGTTAGGAAGCCAGATGGTTTTGCATTTGCTCTTTAAAGGAACAAAAGATAAATTATACTCCCATTTCATATTCTCTTTGGATATATTCAAAGGGAAATGGAAGTCCTACCATGCAGCTATCAGGACTGCTGTCTTGTAAATTTTCTTTACCTCATCTTGCCACTTCCTCAGCAGTCTAAGTTGCTAGGCAATACATACAGACATTAAGAAGAGCTTCCTAAATTGCCCATTTCCACACCATTTGTGCATTCTGCCAGAAGGAAAGAAAACTCCTAATGCTTAAGTAGATATCCTCATTTCTAAGCTCTTTTCATTAGTCACAATGCCACAGAATTGGGTGGCTCCCTAATGCAGAAATGTACAAAAGATAAAAATAAAATGATTGTACACAAAACTTCAATCTTAGAGTGTTGGTAGCCCAAAACAATGCACAGGCCATCACCACCCACAACACCCTGCATTCAGGGCCATTATGGGACCCCTGAGAAATCAGCAGGACAAACTATGAGTGGGATGGCTCACCTGTCCTCTCATGGGTGGCCAGGTGGTCTTGGAAAATGTCCTGGGTGAACCCTGGGAGCTGGTTGCTCACAGATAGCCTCCCTTGGCCCTCTCTCATTGGCCAGCTCAGTCCAGATTCAGTGTCCTGGGTGGTGGTAGTGGGGCCATCAGAAAAGAGGTGGAGCCTCAGGTGTGTTGTGGAGGGCTGCAGATGCTTCTGTTTTCCTTTGATTTTCTCTTCTGGAAATGAAGTTTACTCTTTGTTCTGCAATCTGGTCACCATGATGGGCAGGCTGAAATAGTGAAAACCTAATAGAATCCATGTGATTCCATGGGAGAAGGGAAGAGGGGTGTTTTCTTTCTAAAGCTATGGGTTTCTGCAAAGGGGAGAATTTCTTTGCAGTACTTTCATCATCACTTCCCCCCTTTGATGCCCTTATCATAATTTTTTATGGGGCATCATCTGTTAACATGGGGATTTTTGTAGGAGATACAGAGAAGTTGGTGGTTCCCCCTTTCAGGGAGCAATGGCACCAACCAGCAGGCTCCAAGAGCAGCAGAACCCTTTACTCTTGTGGGGGTCTTGGCAGAGGTATTTGTCATAACTTTCATTGTTGTGGTATTTATACCCTTTCCTGGGGGCAGGTATTGGGGCATAGGAGTATAGGGCAACTAACAAGGTGAAAGGAATGTGAACTTGGATTGCCCTGCAAGTGTAAAATATTACAGAGACTGAAGTTGCACCTGTTGAGAATGGGACTGAAGCATTCAGCATGGATTGTCTGCCCCAGCTTTGACTGACTTGCAGCTGCTACTGGTTTGAGGGTGGGCATTGGCCCTTAAGGAGGTGGCATAGAAGAGGGAGAGAAGGATAAGCAAACTAAGGCACAGAAGCATCCTATTATGCACCAATCAGCTAGTAAGCTAAGCAATTTAGGGCACAGAAGCACCCCACTATGCACCAATAATTTATTGCAAGTAAGGCTTTATTGAGTATAGTCCAGTCTGTAGGAACTACAGCAGTCAGTCCAGTCCTGAACAGCAGGACAAGTAGCCCCTCCAGGAGTAAAAATCTCTAGGAGCATGAGTACATTCAGTGGGCATCTGGTGAGGTTGGTGTTCAGGGATCCTGGGTGACTCACAAAAAGAGGTGGCTGGGTATGGGTTGGGATATCCAGCTGTCCTCTTCTTTATCAGGGTGTGCCTTCTTGACCCTGGAATGATGAATTCAAGGGATGATGCCTGTAACTGTAAGAGCAGTAGGAGTTACAAGGATCACAGTATGTGGACTTGTCAGTTAATTTGAAGGGTTTTTTTTTGGGGGGGGGCTTTGACCCAGACTAGGTTCCCTGGCTGGTGGAGGTGCACCAGATGTCCCAGTGGGATGAGGTTTTGGGACAAGACAGTTTTATATATTTGGGCTGGAGTGTTCTCCAGCTGCTGGAGGATGGAATCTTGGCTAGCCTTCCCCAGGAGCTTGAGATTTCATTTGGAGGCCTGGATAATTGGGATGACCATCCAAATAGAATTTCAAAGGGTGAATAGTCTGTGGGTCCTAGGGTGCACTTAACTCAGAGGAGGGTTAAGGGAAGTAAGTCCATCCAGGGAAGACAACTTTCTTGGCAGATTTTGGCTAGGGTGTCTTTGAGAGTTTATTTCATGCATTTAACTTTCTCTGAATTCTGAGACCTATAGGTGGTATGGAATTTTCACTTGATCCTTAATATTTTTGCCAGTTTTGAGTTACATCTGCAAGCCCCAAGGTAGGGGCACTGGTGAGTTGTTTTTTGATGTTTTGAAAGGCCCCCTGCTGAGCTTCTCCTCAGGAAGGGACTCGTTTTCTGGACCCATCAAAACTTCATAAAGAGGTTTGTCCATGGCTGCAAACCTGGAAATCCAGATGTGACAGAAACTTGCAGCCCTGAGGAACTCAAGAAGTTTTCTTTTTGTGGTGGGAAGAGGGATGGTGAAGATTACATTTTTTTTTATTTGGTTCAATCATCCAATGCCCTTATGTGATGCTAAACCCCAGGTACTTGACCTGCTGTTTACAGATTTATACTTTTTTTTTTTCAAGACACTTTGTATCCAGTTTATGTTAGAAGTTTCAGGAGAGTCTGTGTCCCTTCCCAGCAGTCCTTTTCCATCTCATTGGCAAGGAGGAGGTCAACCATGTATTGTAGAATGGCACACCTGCAGTCTTTTGGGGGTAGCTGGCTAGATCTGCTGCCAAGGCTTCCCTGGTAAGAGTAGGGGAGTTTTTGAAGCCTTGAAGGAGCTGAGTCCAGTTTAGCTGAGTTTTTTGCTGTGTTCAGAGATTTTTCCACTTAAACGCAAACAGAGGCTGGCTCAGGGGTGTCAGCCATAGGCAGAAGAAGGCATCTTTTAAGTCCAAGCAAGTGAACCAGGTGGCTCAGAGTGGCAGCTTTCCCAGCAAAGTGTATGGGTTGGGAACAACCTGGTGCAAGGTGAGAGTGGTGTTGTTAATGGATCATAGATCCTGGACTGGCTGATATCCTGTCTTGTCTGGCTTCTTTACTTGTCATAATGGGGTTTTCCAGGGTTACTGGCACTTGATCAGGATCCCTTATTTTTACAGGCAATCTATGTATTCCACCATGCCCAACTGTGCTTCAAGGGGGATTGGATACTGCCTTTGCTGGACCAGGATTGCTCCAAGCTTCAGGTTGATGATGATGGGTGTTAGTTCCATACAATTCTCAGTGGTTTTTTTTCTGCCTAAACCTGGGGGGAAAGTTCTGGCATTTTTTCCAGAATCTGACTTGAATTTTTTCCTGCATGAAGCCTTCATTTCTTACTTTGGGGTATAGTGACAAGGAGAATGAGGCTGGTCTGGAGGCTTGAGCTTTCTGGTCCCCCAGGTTTGAAGATAATCTGGGCTCCCAGTTTGGTTAAGACATTTTTACCAAGTAGGGAAAATGGATATTCAGGCAGGTACAGAAATTTATGAGTCATTTCTTGGCCAACAAGCTGACAAATTCTCAACTGGCAAAAAGGATGTTGGCTTGACTGGTCTCCAGTCACTTCTATGATGTTAGCAGTTTTTCTGCTAAAGGGGGCAAGGGGGTTTGTGACCACAAAATATTCAGTGCCAGTGTCTATTTTCTTTGTAGTAGGCACATCGGTCTCTTGACAGGAGTATCTTTTTGGTGCTTGTCCCCCTTTTTCAAGGTGGCCTTCGTCATCCAGTGGGTTTAGGATTTCCCAAGGCTGCTGTTAGTGGGAAGGCTAGAGTGGCCAAAGCATATGGCATGGTGGTGGGTCTTCTTCCAAGGATCTCTGATGAATGACTGCCTTCCAGGGTCTCATTCCCTGTGCAACCAAGACCCTGCTTTGTCCCTTTTTTCCAATGCACAATTGAACTTAAGTGGGCAGAGTCTGGGCTATTTTTAACCAAGACTTGATCTAGGGAAATGGATTGGAGTGGCTGTGGTTGCCTGTGACAACCAACCACACTGTGCCAACCCTGGCTATATCCAGGGTCCCCTCTGAGGACTAGTCAATGTTAAAAGTGGGCCAATCTAATTCACATAAGTTTCAGAGGGTGGTGGGGTTCATCTGGATGCCATAATCTCCAGAAAAGCCTTTCTTGAAAATCGTAAACATGCAGTTTAAAACGGTAGGGTTTGACTGTGATGAACCCATACCCTGCATCAGTGGTACAAGACAGATAAAGGAATAGGTTGCTTCTTTCAAGGCCACTCAGATGCCTTCCTGATCATGTCTCTTGTGAGCACTTTGGCTTGTCTTAGCTAAGGTGTCTTGGCAGAGTTTGGGTGGGATGTTATGCCCTATGATGTAGCCATGGAAACAGGTTAGGGTACACTCGGATTCCATAGCACAGGCATGGAGTTACAGACTGGCATGACAGAGGCAAGCCTCTGCTGTCCTCATTCACACACAATTGCTCAGAGATTATGCAGTCCATCCCACAAGGTCTGCCCTATCCTTGGATCTCAATACTCAAGATCTTGGGAGGTGATCAGTCTCCTCTTCCATATAGAGATAGGCCTGACTGAGGACTTGGCACCCAGGGCCTTACTTTTCTGGAGTTTTCTGGCACCATTCCATAGTGAGTGTGGCTGGGGTGTGGGGATGCAACCGGTGGAGACCTCCTCAGAAGGAGGTCCCATTAAAAGAACAGGTGGCACCTACCTGGTTTGCTCAGAGATGGGCCTGCTCAGGTGGGTTTCCCAATCAAGGAACCAAATGTTGCAGCAGATGAAACTTAGATGAAGAGAAAAACAAGGATGCAGCAGAAAGACAGAAGAACAAACTTTCACTATGCATGGGCCCAGAGGAGAGTCAAGTCTCTAAAAAATCTGAACCCAGAGCATCAGCTTTTATGGGGTTATATAGGTTTCTGTTTATTGGCTAGTGGGTTGCTGGGCAAGTGAGCAAATTCCAGAAGCAAGTGGGCAGGCTGGGGTTACAGAAACAAAGTTGCAAGTTTAGCTTATCTTCTTAAAGCAGAGGAACTCAGGGAGGAAAGGAGTACATTTGGTAACTTTGTGTACTCCACACAAAAGGTGGAGGAAGTGCTTATCTCCCTAAGTTGTGGATTCCATGGGAGAAAGTGAGGAGGGGTGGTTATCTTTCTAAAGCTGTAGGTTTCTGCAAATGGGGAGAAATAGAGCAGAGCTGCAGCACTTTCTTCATCACCACCAGTAGTCAGCTGTCAAGCTCAGGAAGGAACTAGGGTCTCCTCAATCCTGACACAACACACCTGCCACCTCTGGGAATAGACACTTTGCCTTCCAAGAGCACAAATACAGCTCTGGTTGCACTCTGGGAATCAGAAGAACACAAAGCATACCACACCCAGAGCACTCACAGAAATTCACTTTGTCATTCACTTTGCAAATCACCACAGAACTTACCTTCAGACTGGAGGAACACATCTCAGGATCAATATGCAAGACAAGAGTTACAGCTCAGTTCACAAGTTTTATCCAATGCATTCCATTCCTAGAACCATGATCAAGAGAGATGAGACAGATTGGTCATAAGGGGCCAGAAATAGGGTACCAGACATTTCAGTGCAAAAATGGACAGGTCAACTTTGAGTCAGAAATTCAACTAAACCCATGCATTTCTAAACAAAGGCATAAGGATCAAGTGGCAGGTCAATTATTGAGGCCAAACTCATGCCCTCACAAAAAAACATTCAATGGATGCTTCTGGGATACTTGCTGTCCTGAAAATGTGTCAGTCAGGGGAAAACAATCATTCTCTGCTTACTTTTCAAAAGTTTTGATTGGGCTCAAAAATAGGAGGAGATATTTTCCTGACAAACATGAAAAGTGCAGCCTTCTTTGCACATCTGTAAAATCTCTGGAATCCACTGAGACATATTCTTGTAAAGAAGGATCTCTGAAGAACTTATGTCCTTACTCCTGGCTACCATCTGAGATTGTTGACAGGGATCATGGACTGTTTCACAACCAAGTACATTTACATCTGGTGGCTCCTACTAGATCTGTAACTCCAGGCTGAATTCCATATTTGCTGTGACCGTGACAAGGTTAGGAAACCACATTCCTTTGCCTTTTCTCTGGAACATAGAAAATAAAAGATACATTATTTTTCTTCATTTTACATTCTACTTGGAGCTATTCCAAACAAATAGAAAGCCATATCACACAGCTAGGATTACCTGCTCATGCATTTTGTTTCATTCATATTGCAGCTTCCTCACCAGGCAATGTTTCCAAGCAGAATATCTTCAAACAGGAGTAGGGCTGGCTAGATGGCCCATCTCAGCACCTCTCAGGCATTCTGTGAGAAGAAAACAAACCCAAGTATTTTTATGTCATAGCCTTCTTCATTTTAATTCTTTTTTCATTTCTCATGATGTCACTTCAATTTTGGGAACATGATATAAATGTATGGAATTCTTTCTTTTTAAATTATCATCGAACTGTGTGTCTTTCTGTTTATTGACTTTGAGGTGAGTTTTATTGCTGGTCATGATCCCATTCCTCTTTTGTAAAGTTGCTGGAATCCACAAGGCTGGAATTTCTTGATACCATAGGTGACAAGGATTCTAAAGTGACAGAATAGAGAGAAGGAACTTTTCTTGGACCATCTCTATGTGCAATCGGGTAAAACTCTGGTGTGTGTGTGTGCTTTATTTGTTTGTTGGATTGTTTGTTTTTAATGTGCATTGTCAATAAAGGTACAAAAAGTAAAAATGAAAAAAATTCATTGAAAACATACCTGCAAGTGTTGGAGAGGAAGTGGAGAAAGGCTGAAGGATGCTCATTCAATGCCTGTGAGATTGTAAAATGTGACTGCTGACACTGCCAGTGGAAGACTGCTTTGGTCTTCAAGAAGCTGAGTATCAAGTTACAGCCGGGTCAAAGCAGCATGACTGACATATACCACTTGAAGTAAAGAGGGAGGGGCCTGTAAGAGGAACTTGGATCCGGGTTTGATCAGGGTGGTCCCTGACACACCCCTTGCCAGCCGCTGGCACTTCCTGACATTGTCCAGCCCAACCCCCAAATCCCTGCCCCTCCTAATCCCACAGAATGTCACAGTAGCCTTTTGTGTATGTACTGTTGCCCACAGGGATCCTGTCCTGTTTTAGACACAAGAAATGCTCTATCCTGCACTTCCCAATACATTGGTATCCCTCTCCTGTAATAAACATTTGCATTTTACTGTGTGCAAGTTAGGAAGCCAGATGGTTTTGCATTTGCTCTTTAAAGGAACAAAAGATAAATTATATTCCTCATTTCACATTCTCTTTGGAGTTATTCAAAGGGAAATGGAAGTCCTACCACACAGCTATCATGACTGCCATCATATAAATTTTCTTTACTTCATCTTGCTGCCTCCTCAGCAGTCTGAGTTGCTGGGCAATACATACAGACATTAAGAAAAGCTTCCTAAATTGCTCATTTCCACACCACTTGTGCATTCTGCCAGAAGTCAGGAAAGGCCCTAATGCTTAAGTAGATATCTTCATTTCTAAGCTCTGTTCATTAGTCACAATGCCACAGAATTGAGTGGCTCCCTAATGCAAAAAAATGTACACAAGATGGAAACATAAAATGATTGTATGCAAAACTTCTATCCTGGAGGTTTGGTGGCCAACAACCCTGAGCAGTCTGACACCATCCTTTACACCCCATAATCAAGGGAATTGTTTGGTTGGAAAAGCTACTTCCCTGCTACTGAGCTTGGTCCAGTCTGCATGGGGTATTGTATTTACTTGGACCACAAGAGTCAGGTGACCCCAGATTCAAAAACAGGTTGTGAGAACCAGGGAGGAAACTGAAACTTGCCTAGCAAGAGCTGGGATTTCCAAGACACTTACTCTGAAATCTACTGAAGCTGTTCAGAATTTCTTCATAGAACATATATAGCTTGGCAAAGGACTTCCAAGCAGTATAGGAGAGGGCCGTGGAGCATTCAAACAATGCCTCTGCCCTGTGTAAACAGCCACTTTTATAATGATCGCTACTTTTATAATGAACTCTTCCACCCCAGGTTTTCCAAGGGATTTTACCAAGCCCCAAACAATTATCAGATTATTGTAATTACACAGAGCTTGTTGGGAGATGATGTGGAATTAAAACACACATGGGATCTTGAAAGCTGAAGTGAAAATATTTTTTAAAAATAATCTGCATGGAAGATAAAGATCTCTTGGAGAATGAGGCCAACTGTGCTTGACACAGACTGGTGAACCTCAATGAAACTTACCCAAGTTAATTTTTTTTTAATTGGTGTAAATCCACTTGTCTCTGTTATTTACTTTTGCCATGAAGAGTGTATTTTGATGAAGACTTTGCATTTTACTAATACCCAATTTACCAGTTATGGAAAATTGAAATACCATGAATTTGGTGTTCTTCTAATAGGTGCATTTTAAAAGTATTTCCATGTAACAAAACTTCCTTTAAAATGCCGTGTCCTCCCTTTTAAAAGATAAGGGGAAAATTAAGTATAACTTTGATAAAGCTCAAGAATTCATATTTTTTAAATTAGTCCATTTTGCTATTTGTCTGCAAATAACATGAATACTTGATGATTTATCCAGACTGAGCTTTGAAATCTTTAGAGAGATTCAACTAAATGTATAATGGAAAAAAGTGATGTTCTCTTCCCTGATTATGTGGCATGGCCCTCCCAGGATGCTTTCTAAGCTGAAAGTCACAAGACTGGAATATGGGTGCTATCAGGTACAAGAATTAACCTCAAAGGGCATAAGAGCTGAAATTTTTATGGAGTATCTGTGTCTGTGATCTCTAAATGGTAAAAGATTTTTGTATTTTAATGATGGTAACTTGTCCATAAAGGTCCCCCAATTTTTGAAATAAAAGGAAAAGCCTAGGGCAGGAGAGGGTCTGGAGGTAGACAAGGAAGCAATCATCCTCTGCTGGTAGGATTATAAAGTGGCCCATACTACCACAGCTGTGAAAGACAGCATGGCAAGATCTCCAGAAGCTATGTATGGAGGATACAACCATGTTCCCAAGGGTATTATGTACAACTGCCACTTGATTCAAAGAAAGGATGGTTCCTTGAGAGGGAGAGGAACCATGTGGTGCCTGGTATGATGTGGCTGCTACCCAGGAGGACCCCCTTGGCAGCCCTTCCCCTCCCCACTCCACCCCAAACATAACCCCCAAAATGGGTTTCCAGGGCTCTGTACATCTGCACAAAAGAGCAAGCTGTATTCTTGACTACATGGAAATCAAAGCATAGCCCCAGTCACAAGTGGGACTCACCAAACTTGGGGAAACCTCAGAGGGTACAACTTGCAGGCCCATATTAAAACAGCCATTATGGGGCCCTTGAGAAACCAACAGGAGAAACCATGAGTGGTATGACTCACTCCTCCTCCCATGGGTGTGGGGTGGTCATGGACAATATCTTAGGGGTACCCTGGGAGCTGGTGGGTCACTGACAGCCTCCCTTGGGCCTCTCTCTTTGGCCAGCTCAGACCAGTTTCAGGGGCCAGTGTGGTGGTAGGCAGCACTCAGAAAGCAGGTGGAGTCTCAGGTGTGGTGTGGTAGGCTGAGGATGCTTCTGTTGTCCTTTGATTGTCTCTTCTGTAAATGAAGCATACCTTTCATTCTGCAATCTGGTCACCATGATGGGCATGCTGCAATAGTGAAAACAATCAGAATCCAGGGGTGAGCTCCCAATCACCCCTGGTTGTGGCAGGTGGCAGGGTCGAGGGGCAGGGGCATGGTCATCCTATTTAGAATTCCTACCTTGGTCTTGAACCAGCAGAAATTTTGAAGGGAATGTAAAAGCCACCAGCACTGTTGCAGCAGATGAAACTTAGATGATGAGAAACCTCATCTTGCACTCAGAGAGACAGAGGAACATAATTTTATTACATGCAGGCTCAGAGGAGAGTCGAGTCTCCAAAATATCTGAGTCCTGGTGAGTGGCTTTCATGGGGTTTTATAGGTTTCTTGCTGGGCAAGTGGGCAAATTCCTGAAGGAAGTGGGCAGGTGGGGGTTACAGAAGCAAAGGTTCATGTTTAGCTTATCATCCTAAAACAGGTGGCCTGAGGGAAGAGAGGAGTAGAGTCATTAACTTTGTGGATTCCAGACAAAAGGGGGAGGGGGTACTTATCACCATAAGTTGTGGATTCCATGGGAGAAAGGAGAGGGGGTAGTTATCTTTCTAAAGCTGTGGGTTTCTGCAAACAGGAGAAACAGAGCATTGCTGCAGCACTTTCTTCATCATTTCCCCCCTTTGATGACCTTACCATAATTTTTTTATGGGTCATCATTTGTTAACATGGGGATTTTTTATAGGAGATATGAAGAAGTTGGTGGTTTCCCCTTTCAGGAAGCATCGTCACCTACCAGCAGGCTCCAAGTGCAGCAGAACATTTGCTCTGGTGGGGGTCTTGGCAGAGGTATTTTTCATAACTTTCATCGTTGTGGTTTTTATACCCTTTCCTGGGGGCAGGTATTGGAACATGGGGATACAGGGCAACTAGCGAGATGTAAGGAACATGATCTTGGATTGCCCTGCAAGTTTTGAATATTACAGAAGCTGAGGTTGCACCTATTGAGAATGGGACTGAAGCATTCAGCATGGATTGTCTGCCTCATTTTTGACTGACTTGCAGCTGCCAGTGGTTTGAGGGTGGGCATTGGCCCTTAAGGATGGGACATAGAAGAGGGGGAGAAGGATAAGCAAACTAGGGCACAGAAGCATCCTATTATGTACCAATCAGCTAGTAGGCTAAGCAAATTAGGGCACAGAAGCATCCCACTATGCACCAATAAGTTATTGCAAGTAAGGATTTAATCAATATAGTCCAGTCTGTAGGAACTACAGAAGTCAGTTCAGTCCTGAGCAGGAGGGTGAGTAGCCCCTCCTGGAGCAGAAACTACCAGGAGCAGGAGTCCATTCAGTGGGCGTTCGGCAAGGTTGGTGTTCAGGGATCCTGGGTGACTTGCACTATTAAGAGTTTACTGGGTATGGGTTGGGCTGTCCAACTGTCCTCTTCTTTATCAGGGTGTGCCTTTTTGACCCTGGAATGATGAGCTCAAGGGACAGTGCCTGCAACTTTAGGAGCAGTAGGAATTACAAGGATCACAGTATGTGGACTTGTCCAGGTAATTTGAAGGGGTTTTTTTCAGTCTTTGACCCAGACTAGATCACCTGGCTGCTGGAGGTGCACCAGGTTTCCCAGTGGGATGAGGTTTGGGGACAAGACAGTTTTATGTATTTGGACTAGAGTATTCCCCAGCTGCTCTAGGATGGAATCTTGGCTAGCTTTCCTCAGGAGCTTGAGATTTCCTTTGAAGGCCTGGATAATTGGGGATGGCCATCCAAATAGAATTTCAAAGGGTGAATAGCCTGTGGATCCTGGGCACACTTAAATCAAAGGAGGTTAAGAGAAGTAAGTCTGCCCAAGGGATACCAGTTTTTTTACAGAATTTGGCTAGGGTGGCTTTGAGGGTTTAATTTGTGTGTTTAACTTTCCCTGAAATCTGAGGTCTATAGGTAGTATGGAGTTTTACTCAATCCCTTACATTTTTGCCAGTTTCGAGTTATAACCTGGATCCCCAAGGCAGGGGCTTGGATGAGTTGTCTTTTGATGTTTTGAAAGGCCCCTGTTGAGCTCTCCAGGCAAGAAACTCTTTTTCTGGAACCCTTAGAACCTTGTAAAGAGGTTTGGCTATGGCTGCAAACCTGGGAATCCAGATGCAACAGAACCCTGCAGCCCCTAGGAACTCATGACATTTTCTTTTTGTGGTGGGTGTAGGGGTGGTGCAGGTCATATTTTTTTTGTTCTGGTTTGAGTATCCAGTGCCATTGTGTGATGCTAAACCCCAGGTACTTGACCTGCTGTTTACAGATTTGGGCCTTGTATTAGTTAGCCAAAGGGGTGCTAATGTAAAATACCAAAAATGGGTTGGTCTTTATAAAGGGTATTTATTTGGGGTAGAGGTCCACAGATACCAGGTCATAAAGCATTAAGTTTTTTCTCTCACCACAGTCCATTGCCACGTGTTAGAGCAAGACAGCTGCTGGCGTTTGCCAGGGCTCAGGCTTCTGGGGTTCCTCTCTTCCTGGGGCTGCGTTTCTCTCTGGGCTTAGCTCCTGTTTCCTCCACAAGGTCAGCTGTAGATGATCAGGCAAATGGCTTGCTTCTCTTCTCTTGGGGCCTTCTTTCCAACATCAAAACTGCTTCTCAAAAGACTGCTTCAGCTGTCCTTTGCCTTGCCTTTTATATTCAATTCCCCACCCACCAAGGGGTGGGGCTCAACACCCTAATCCTAACCTAATCACGCCCAGATTAACAGATCAGTTTACAAGCATGATTCAATTATACTTTCATAATTACATCAAACTGCCACAGGCCTTTATGTTTTTCCAAAACACTTTGTATCCAGTCTCTGTTAGAAGTTGCAGGAGTGTCTGGGTCCCTTTCCAGCAGTCCTCTTCCATTTTATTGGCAAGTAGGATGTCCTCTATGTATTATGAAAGGGCACACCTGAAGTCTTCCTGGGGGCAGGTGTCTAGATCTTCTGCCAAGGCTGCTCTGATAAGGGTAGGAGAGTTTTTGAAACCTTGTGGGAGCCACATCCAGTTTAGCTGAGTTTTTTGCTGAGTTCTGGGATTTTCCCACTCCAAAGGCAAACAGAGATTGGCTTGGGGGGGGCGGGGTCAGGTCGAGATAGAAGAAGGCATCTTTTAAGTCCAATCAAGTGAACCAGGTGGCTCCAGATGGCAGCTGTCCCAGGAAAGTGAACCAGTTGGGAACAACCTGGTGCAAGGTGAGGTTGGCATTGTTATTGGCTCATAGATCCTGGACTGGTTGATATCCTGTCTTGTCTGGCTTCTTTCCTGGTAATAATGGGATGTTTCAGGGTGACTGGCACTTGAACAAGATCCCTTCTTTTCTCAGGTGATCTATGTGTTTGACCATGCCCAACTGTTCTTTATGGGGGATTGGATACTGCCTCTGCTGGACTGGGACCACTCAAGGCTTTAGGTCAATGATGATGGGTGTATGGTTTTGTGCCATACCCAGTGGGGTTTTTTTATGCCTAAACCATGGGGAAAAGATCTAGAAGTTTTTCCAGGTTCTGACTAAAATTTTTTTCATATGAAGCCTCCTTTTCCCACTTTGAGGGGTATGGTGACAAGGAGAGTGAGGCCAGTACCAAGGCTTAAGCTTGCTGGCCTTCCGGTTTTGAAGGTAATCTTGGCTCCCAGTTTGGTTAAGAGGTCATTAACCAAGTAGGGAAACTGGACATTCAGGTAGGTACAGAAATTTATAAGACACTTTGTGGCCACCAAGCTGACAAGTTTTTGACTGACAAAAAGGCCATTGGCTTGACTGGTCTCCTGTCACTCCTATGATGTTAGCAATTTTTTCACTAAAGGGGGGGATGGGGGTTGTGACCACAGTATATTAAGCACCAGTGTCTATCCTCTTTGTGGTAGGCATTTTGGTTTCTGGCCAGGGGTACCTTTTTTTGCTTGTCCCCCCTTTTTGATGTGGCCCTCCTCATCTGGTGCGGTCAGGATTTCCCAAGGCTGCTGCTAGTAGGGAGGCTATAGAGGCCAGAGTGTATTGCATGGTGGTGGGTCTTCTTCTGAGGATCTTTGATGAATAACTGGCTTCTGGGTCCTCATTCCCTGAGCAACCAAGACCCTGCTCTGTCCCTTTTCTCCAATGCACTAACTCGATGGGGCAGAGTCTGGGCTATTTCTAACCAAGAGTCAATGTAGGGAAACTGATCAGGTGGCCAGGAGTTCCCATGACAACCAGCTACACTGCACAGGCCCTGGATATATCCAGGCTCCTTTCTGAGGCCAATGTTAAAAGTGGGCCACTTTAATTCACATAATGTTTGGAGGGTGCTAGGGTTCATCTGGACACCATAATCTCCAGAAAAGTATCTCTTGAAATTCCTAAGCATGTAGTTTAAAATGGCAGTTTTTTCACCGCGATGAGCCTACCCTTCATTGGTGGCCCAAGACAGACAAAGGAAGGTGTTGCCTCTTTCAAGGCCACTCAGATGCCTGCCTGTCCATGTCTCTCATAAGAACTTCAGCTTGTCTTCGCTAAGGTACTTGGGCAGAGTTTGGGGTGGGCCATTATGCCATATGGTGTAGCTGTGGGAAACAGGTTAGGGCCCACTCAGGCTCCATAGCACAGGCCATGGAGTCACCGACTGGGTTAACAGAGACAAGCCTCTGTCATCCTCACTCACACACACAATCACTCAGAAGTTACACAGTCCTTCCCAAAAGGATTAACAATGATAAGTTCACACCCTGAGTTGGTGATGCAAGACAGACAAAGGAAGGGGTTGCCTCTTTTGAGGCCACTCAGATACCTACTTTCCATGTCTCACAAGAAATTTGGCTTGTCTTAGCTAATGCACCTGGGCAGAGTTTGGGTTGGTAGTTATGCTATATGATGGACATAGCCACGGAAACAGGTTAGGACCCACTAGGACTCCATAGCACAGGTAGTGGAGTCACAGACTGGCACAACAAAGGGAGGTCTCTGCTGTCCTCATTCACACACAATTGCCCAGAGATTATGCAGTCCCTCCCATAGAGTCTGCCCTAACCTGGGATATCAATACTTGAGATCTTGGGAGGTTAACAGTCTCCCCTTCTGTCCAGAGATGGACCTGACTGAGGACTTGGCACACAGGGCCTTACCTTTCCAGAGTCTTCTGGCACTGTTCAGTCCACCTCCCACTGATTCAGGCTGGGGTGTGGGGAGATAACCTGTGGAGACAACCTCAGAAGGAAGTCCCATTAAGAGGATGGGTGACACATAACTCATTACCTCGATCACCACCAGTTGCACCCATCAGTCCTGAAACAGAGGTAAAACAGGCCTATTTGGTTGGGTTTCTAGGTCAGGGAAATAAATGTTTTGGCAGACAAAAGTTAGATGATGAGAAACCCAAGTGTGCACTCAGAGAGACAGAAGAACAAAGTTTTATTATGTGTGGGCCCAGAGGAGAGTCAAGTCTCCAAAAAATCTGATCCCTGGGCATCAGCTTTCATGGGGTTTTATAGGTTTCTGTTTATTGACTCCTGGGTTTCAGGGCAAGCAGTCAAATTCCTGAAGCAAATGGGCAGGTGGGGGTTACAGAAGCAAAGGTGCAAGTTTAGCTTATCTTTCTAAAGCAGAGGGCCTCAGGGAGTAGAGGAGAAGAGTCATTGACTTTGTGGATTCTCAACAAAAGGGGGAGAAGGGAGCTGACTTCCCTAAGTTGTGGATTCCATGGGAGAAAGAGAGGAGGGGCAGTTGTCTTCTCAAAGCTGTGGGTTTCTGCTAACAAGGAAGAGAGAGTGCTGTTAAAGAGGTAGGAGCAATTGTTTTCATTAATTCTTTCTTTGAACTTTGGCTGACTGAAATCTGAAGGGAACCTTTTTCAAACAAGGGGCTTTTTTGAGTAATCTCTTAGGATTGAATACTAGCTTAATTCATCTCTCTTCTGAGGCTGCCTCTGACACCTTGTAGTTATTTGCAATTCCTTAAGAGTGATTATGACCTAGCATGAGAGCTGTGGTAGCCCTGTTCCATGTAGACTTAAAAAGAGCATGAATCCATTCTTCAGATTGAGTAGTGAACGGTCTAATGCCTTTGTACATGATCTGCCATATGTCCTTCTGGACATTTTTCTCCATGTCGCATCTCATTCTGTCACTCTCTCCACACCTGCACTTCCTTTTTGATTGATTGCTGTGATGCATATGGAAAGAGTGGTCTGATGTCAGGATTCTATAACTTCCTTCATAGAAAATAAACACCTGCTTTTAATTGACCCAGGACTGCAGGATGGGTACAAAATTTTACTTTTGCCCTTTATCATACATACTCATTAATTAAAATAGACCATCAGGGTCCATAATATTTTCTCAGGGGTACTGCTGGAAAAGATTTTGAGCTTTCTTCCCACAGAAAACTAGGGGATGATTGAGTGTTATCTGCAGTAATTCATTCCCATAAGGTGAAATATTTCCAAATAAGATTTTGATAATCCAGAACTAAAAATGTCAAAAATGAAAATAAAATCACTAAATCAGTAATTCATGTCATTCTTACAGAATATTTCATCCAATAGTTAGGGTTATAATATACAAAAGAGCTTTATGTCATTAATGATTTCAATGATGTCAGAATTATTAGTAATGTTTAAATGTCTCTCCCTCTACAAGGTATTACTTATCATGGATTATATGGCATATAACCTGGCCTTACACTCTCTGTCTCTCTCTCTTTTTTTGTAATACATTTTATCCTATTAAGTATGTATCATAATTGGTGTTCAACTGGAAAATATTTGTTCACAAAATGATTTAAAATCCTAAAATAAACCACATTTATTAATATCTCCCATCCTCTAAGAGAGATCCATAAGTTCTTGGGTAGTTCTCAAGCTCATGTGTAGGAGACCATTTTTCTAAAGTTTATGTTTCTCTTGAAACAAATGTCACCATGAATTTAGTAGATTTTCATTTTATTTATGTTATTATTAGAACAGTAGTTTACTGAAAAATTCTTGCAGAAAATAGAGAATTTCCATATTTCCCCCTCTTATTTTCCCTTTCATTTACCTGTTACATTGCTCTCTTCCTTACTGATATTTTGTCAAAAGGGTCAATCCTTTATTGAATGTGGTGTATTGAATTCTCCTATTTGTAATGTACTGCTTTCTATTTCTCCCTTCAATTATTCGACCTTTGCTTCATATCTTTTGGAGCTTTGCTGAATATATACAATTGTTCATATAAATATCTTTAATTGGGAACTTTGTCTTTGAATGATTTATCAGTACATAGTGTTTTTCTTTCCCCAAGGCAATGGTTTTATTTTTAAGTATACCTGTTATGGGTTACATTAAATCATGTAGAATGAACAGTTTTCCCATATACTGCTCCCCATATGCATAGATTCCCGTATCATGAGTATTTTCCAGTAGTATGGTGACTTTGTTACAATTGATAAACCTAGATTCTTATTATTATAGGGTTAAATGTAGTCCATATACATGTACACTCTTCCTATACCCTTCTGAATCCTCTCTTCTTGTTGTAATTTTTGCATATTAGATGTTCATACATTTTATATGTCCAACCATAGGTGATCTTTAATTTTATGCACTGGAAGTTTAGACATTTTAAAATATGGAATTACATACCAAAACCCAATACATTATTTCTGTTATTTTCAATTAGAGAAATGATTGACTTTATGAGTGTTCTTAAATTTTTATGTAATTTGACCCACCATTGAGTGTCCTTTCATTTGTCTGAAGAACTTGCTTAAAATTGTTTTTAGGGCAGCACAAGTGGTGGAAAACTCCCACAGGATTTTTGTTTGTTTGTATGTTTGTTTTAATATGGGGATGACATATTAATCTTCCCCTCATTTTCAAAAGCCTTTCACACTAGATATAATATTATTAGAAGCTACTCCTTTTCTGTGAACCCCTGAACTATTGCCTCTTAATTTGCCTTTTTGCTCTCTTGATGTTTGTCTTCATGATTTCTGTGGCAAAATTGTTGCTTGAACTTATTGAGACTCACTTGGAAGAAACACATTGCTTTACTCTTGCAGCTTTCAGAACTCTCTCTCACCATGTCTGGGCATGGTGTTCTATTATTTTTTTCCTGTGTGGGGTTCTTACTGTTCCTTGACTGTGCATACACATGCCTTCCATTACATCTGGATGTCTCCTGCCATTATATCTTTGAATATTCCTTCTGCCACTTCCTCTTTATTTTCTTTCAGTCTATCCCACAAAGCCTGTGTGTAATTCTTGATTTTATGCCATATGTCCTTTCCACCAGGTGTAGAAGGGCATACAGATTCCTGAGGTTGCAGGTTCCATTTCCCCATGGAATATTCTAACAACTAGGAAAGACTGGCAAATCCACTTTCCTGCAGTGGTCTGTGCTCCTGCAAGTCTAAGTCCCAGTAGACTAAGGAGCACAGTATGGCAACAGCAACCACCAAAAAGTCACAACACTGCCTGAGAAATAGCACCCGCTTGGTTCCATGAGAGGAGTAGGGTCACGGTGGAGACACCAGTGATGTCCCTGAAGGAAGGTTTTGTTGTCTAATCTACATGCCTCTTTCCCATGGCCATAATGCACACACAGCTCTGTGGCACAACCCCAAAGTTGGTTTCTCAGGTGATTATAGGGAAGGGGAGATGTGGGTGTTGTCAATTGTGTTGACCATGGTTCTGTCAAGAGCTCCATAGGAACTCAGGAGGCTAAAGGTAGCCCTTACCCAACACACACAGCAAGAATCTGAGCACCCAGTGCTGCATTTGTGCCTGGTCCACCCCCAAGGATGTCCTTTTGAAGTCACACCTTCTGACCTGGCCTCACAGGCATCAGCCATGTTCCCCATCTCACCCCAGCATGGGCCATCAGCTGGATGGAAGAGCCACCAGCCACCTAGCCCTGGGTCAGGCAGAGACTCTCACCACCCACCCAGTGGAAACTGGTGGCCATAGTAGGACAGTACCATGGTGCTCCAGGCTTACCAGATGATCCCTTACAATCTTTTTTAAAATTTGTAAATTCTTTCTAACTTTCATATTTCAATTTTATATTAAAGATTTTATTAAATGCATTAAAAATAAAACATTCATTTTAGGGTTTGGCTAGACCACATGGCATGGGAAAAACTCTCAATAAAGTGGCTTCAAAACAAAGAAATATTACTGAAAGAATAGCCAGAAGTAGCCACTGTGTGTAACAGGGGAAACAGTAAGATTCTGAGAGAAGGCATTTATGTGTCAGTTTTTGTGTCTGGTTTTTGTTGGTAACTTTATGGAAATAATGAAAATGTTTTAATAATGATTATGATGATGAACACAAACTCTTTGATTACAGCAAATACCATGGATTGCACACTTTGCCTCAGTTGACTTCTTTATTATTGTCACCATAAAATTGATTAATAGAAAAAAATAGGGTGGTTTGGGGGAAATAAACCTAATCAAAGATAAGATCAACAGTTAGTAGTTAAATTTTCACGATTCTCTTGCCTAGTTTTAACAACATTTCACCACCAACTCAGCGTTGGTGGAGGCTGCTGTATGAGGTACCTGTACAATATTACAAATGTTTATTTGGAAAGTAGCAGTGTTCACTATACACATAATTTTGCTGTACATTCAGGTATGAATTGCACAATTCAAAAAAATATATATTTCCAAATAGAGGGTGTTGAGAGTCACACACGAAAGCCTTGTATTTGCCTATTTCTCTATTCTGGTCTTCCACTTTTTGCTTTCCAAATTCAGAGAATGTGCTCATGGGTGCATCGAATTGGACGGCTATACCCTTGTACTGGACCCGGCATATCTTGACCCTTATGAGTCATTCTGCCTGACATCTCAGGTATAGCCCAATTTGGTTTTGTGTCCTTTTCAGCCTACAGATTTTTTTTCCCTCCTGGTGGTGGGTAGGGTCATCTAGATGCCATTGGCACAGATTTGGAGTTGGGGAATGTGCATCATTTTGTTGTGAGGGAGATTTTCTGTAAGCTGCCAGCCTTGGTTTTTGCTGTAAGAATAAATTTCATTTTACTTCAAATGATTTCAAAGAAGTAGAATGTGACCTAACAGCAGTTCTTTACATATGGGTAACTGCCTCAGAATTCCTCTATACAGGAGAAAATCACAAAGAATTTTGAGACTAATCAGAGATGCTTTTTGTGAAAGAAAATCTAGAGCTTGCTATCATTAGAGCAGAGATTCATAAATTAATTCACAAAGATATCCTCTAAATTAGTCAAAAGTGGGCATATTCAAAGATTGAAAATCAGAGAAAAACATTTGCATCTGGCTCATCATTAATTTCCCAGCAAGTGTGGTTACCAATATTTCATTAATTTTTAAAAAAGTGTACAGAAATTTTGGAAGCAACTACCTTCACCAGTGAATGAAATCCTGGAGGCCTTCTCATGTTTCAAGACTATACTTGCAGAGGAGCCAAATAAATGCCTTACATTTTCATGTAGTGGGTACTTATCTTTTGAGTAGTGCACCCATTCTGAGGAAAAAAATTATATTCAAAGGATATTAGGTATAGAGTCATTTACCGTGTTTGTGGTTTGCCAGGCATTGTGAAAATGGTTTTTCTATTTGAAAGGCACCAAATACAGGCACGAAAAAATATCAACAACTGTTTCCTGAGTATAGTCCATATCCTACATTTAATGTCATTTTCTCTAACCCATACTATTTTTTAAGTATATTTTTTATTATAAAAGGTGAACCTAGAAAACAAACTCATGCATATTGTAAGACTTTGTATACAACAGCTTTCCATCAACACAAACACAAAGTGATGGTACTTTGTTACAGATTATTAGATATTATCATCAGACTATGACCACTAAGCTTGGTCCAGAGTGCATATTTGGTACACATTTTCCATTGTCTCCTATTATCAACCTGGACCACTTGGAGTGGTCCACTTGGACCACTTGGAGTGCATGCATTTCATGATTTCTCATGTGTTTACTACTTTTCCCCCCTTAATCATCAGTTTGACTCCTCATTTCTTCCTAATACCTCTATATTTGGACCACTACCTCTAAACTGAATTAGGGATTTGTGACTCTGTTACTAAGAAGAGATCCTTTTTGAATTCATTCTTGTGTGTTCTATTCAGCCTGATCATCAATTTAGGAGAATTCTCTTCCAAAGATTCCCTCCCATCTGCCTCCCTGCCCCCCCCCAACAATGGGTAGTGGAAATGTTCAAGTGACACCCCTTGATGGAGGAGGGGTGGGCCAAATCACAATGCTGGACAACCAGGGCTGCCAGTGGTCACATTTCCATGGACCCGCATAGACCACATGGAGCCTGCTCCTACAGGTTTCAGTCACCTCTGTTGGGAGCCATTTTGGAAACAAGTACCTGCAGGCTAATTTATCACACCTTGAATAGGATTTGCATCCCTGAGTAAGTACAGATTTATCTGGTGTAACATGGGATTGGTTAGACTGCAACCTCATTGTGGGGTAGATGTTTCTTGTTTTTGTGATCATTTCTTCTTCAAACAATGGCTGACTTAGATCCCAGGGGGACCTTTTGCAAACAAGGGGGTTTTCTGAATAATCTCCTTAGGACTGAATACTAGGTTAATTCACCTCTCTTCTTAGGTTGCCTCTGACACCTTGTAATTATTTGCAATTCCTTGAGAGTGGTTATGACCTAGCATGAGAGCAGTGGTAGCCTTGTTCCATGTAGGCTTAAAAACAACATGAATCCATTCTTTGGATTGAACTTTGAAAGCTCTAATGCCCTTATCCATGATATGCCATGTCCTTTGGGACATTTGTCTCCATGTCCCTTCTCATTCTCTCACTCTCTCCACTCCCCCACTCAAAAAAATGTGAAAAAAAGAAAAATATATTATTTTTAATTCTTTCCCTTTTATCACTGCATTATTGGATGTCCAGTGTGTACCGTGACACCTTCCCCCTCTCATTCCCAAGTGTCTCCCAAATTTTCATTTAATTTTCAAAGAAGTTTTAGGTCACAGCAAAGTTACACACACAATACTAGAGATTCCCACATACCCAACCTGCCTCCCCCTTCCCCACCCCATATTAAAACCTTTGTGTGTGTGCGTATGGATGGTAGCATTGTTATAACTGTTATACAGATTGTGAAACATAGCTAATAAACATTGTCAATGATTTCCAGTATAGTTTAGAAGGTACAATTTAATAATTTTTGATGATATTTACCATGTCCTGTGACCGTTACTGTAAGGTAATGAAAAATATTTCCTGACCACTAAATACCCCATTTGATCTTTTTTGTCCCTTCCTCCCCATCCCCCCGGGGCATATGACACTCCCCTGTCTTGACTTATGGGAGGACAAGATTCATAGTTACATGCCCTGGGTATTCTGACCTCCCATTCCTAATCTACCCACCTGTTAACCCTGCACCACTAAACCCAGTAATATCACTACCCACCTGTTCTATCCTTCAAAATGCAACTATACTCTATTACTTTACCATAGAATATGTCCATATGGGTGATGGCTCACAACCTACTCTTCTCTTTTTCTCCCTTGTTAACCTATCTTTCAGACAATGGTTCTCAGAGACGGCTCACTTTCCTTAATTCAAATAAGTGAGGTCATATACTGTTCATCCTTCAATGCCTGGCTTGCTTCACTCAACATAAGGTCTTCAAGATTCATCCATGTTATAACATGTGTTAGAACTTTATTCCTTCTAACAGCTGAGTAATATTCCATTGTATGTATGTACCACATTTTGCTTATCCATTGTTGATGAGCACTGGGGCTGATTCCAACTTTTGGCAATTGTGAACAATGCCACTATGAACATTGGTGTGCATATATCTGTTCATGTCTTTGCTTTCAATTCTTCTGGGTATATACCCAGCAGTGGAATCACTGGATCATATGGAAGATCTATTGTTAGTTTTCTGAGGAATCACCAAATTGTCCTCCACAATGGCTGGATCATTCCACAATCCCACCAGCAGTCGATGAGTGTTCCCATTCCTCCACATCCTCTCCAACACTTATATTCTGCTGTTTTTTTAATATCTGCCATTCTGATGGATCTAAGATGGTGTCTCATTGTGGTTTTGATTTGCATTTCTCTAATAGCTAGAGATGTCAATCATTTTCTCATGTGCTTTTTAGCCATTTGTATTTCTTCCTTGGAGAAGTGTCTTTTCAGATCAGTTGCCCATTTTTTAAATGGGTTGTTTGTCTTTTTATTTTCGAGGTGTAGGATTTCTTTAAATATGAAGGATATTAGGCTCCTATCAGATATATGGTTGCCAAATATTTTCTCCCATTGGGAGGCTGCCTTTTTATTTTTTTAATAACGTCCTTTGAGGTGCAGACATTTTTAATTTTGATGAGATCCCATTTTATTTTTTGTCTTGTTGCTAGTACTTTGGCTGTGAAATTCATGAAACCATTTCCTAGTACAAGGTCCTGTAGATGCTTCCCTACATTATCTTCCAAGGTCTTTATGGTTTTGGCTCTTATATTTAGATATTTGATTCATCTTGAGTTGATTTTTGTATAAGGTGTGAGATGGTATTCTTCTCTCATTCTTTTGGATATGGATATCCAGTTCTCCAAGCATCACTTGTTAAAGAGGTCATTCTCTCCCAACTGAGTGGGCTTGGTGGCTTTGTTGAATATCAGATGACTGTATATGCGAGGATATATATCAGAACACTCAATTCAGTTCCATCGGTCAATAGGTCTATCCTTGTGCCAATACCATGCAGTTTTGATCACTGTGTTTTGTAGTATGTTTTAAAGTCAGGGAATGTGATACCTCGAACTCCATTTTTCTTTTTCAATATGTCTTTGGCAATTCAGGGCCTCTTACCTCTCCAAATATATTTTGTGGTTAGTTTCTCCAGTTCCTTAAAAAATATACTGTTGATTTTTATTGGGCTTGCATTAAATCTGTAGATTAGTTCGGGTAGGATAGACATCTTGATGATGTTTAGTCTTCCTATCCATGAGCAGGGAATATTTTTCCATTTATTTAAGACTTCTTTGATTTTCTTTAACAGTGTTCTGTAATTTTCTGTATATGAGTCCATTACATCTTTAGTTAAATTTATTCCTAGGTATTTGATTCTTTTCGTTACTATTGTAAATGGTATTTTTTAAAATTTCCTCCTCAGATTGCTAGTTATTGGTGTACAGAATTGCTATTGATTTTTGAGCATTGATCTTATAGCCTGCAACATTACTGGCTCCTTTATAAATTCTAGAAGCTTAGTTGTAGATTTCTCAGGGCTTTCTATGTATAGGATCATGTCGTCTGCAAATAATGAAATTTTTACTTCTTCTTTTCCAATCTGGATGCCTTTTATATCCTTTTCTTGCCTCCGTGCTCGAGCAAGTACTTTTAAGACAATGTTAAATAGGAGTGGTGATAGTGGGCATCCTTGTCTTGTTCACGATCTGAGAGGGAAGGCTTTTAGGATTTCACCATCAAAGACAATGTTAGTTTTTGGTTTTTCATATATACCCTTTATTATATTCAGAAAGTTTCCTTCTATTCCTATCTTTTGTAGTGTTTTTATAAGGAAAGAGAGCTGTATTTTGTCAAATGCTTTTTCTGCAACTCTAGAGATGATCTTGTGTTTTTTTTTCTTTCAATTTGTTTATGAAGTGTATTACATTGTTTGATTTTCTTATATTGAACCTCCTTGCATACCAGGGATGAAACCCACTTGGTCATGGTGTATAATCATTTTGATATGTTGTTGAATGTGATTAGCAAGTATTTTGTTGAGGATTTTAGCATCTAGGTTCATTAGAGAATTGGTCTGTAATTTTCATTTCTTGTGGTATCTTTCTTTGGTTTTGGTATTAGGGTAATGTTAGCATCGTATAATGAGTTAGGCAATATTCCTTCTACTTCTATCTAAAGGAAGAGCTTAAGCAGAATTGGTGTTAGCTCTTTCCAGAATGTTTGGAAGAATTCAGCTGTGAAGCCATCTCGTCCTAGGCTCTTCTTAGTTGGGAGGTTTTTGATGACTGAATCTATCTCTTTACTTGTAATTGGATTGTTGAGGTCATCAATTTCTTCTTTTATCAATGTAGGCTGTTTGTAAGTTTGTAGAAACTTGTCCATTTCCTCTAAATTGTCATTCTTGTTGGCATATAATTTTTCAAAGAATCCTCTTATGATACTCATTATTTCTTGGGGCCAGTAGTGATATCCCCTTGCTCATTCTTCATTTTTTGTATTTGCCTCTGTTCTCTCTTATTCTTTGTTAGTCTGGCTAAGGGTTTGTCAATTTTATTAATGTTCTCAATGAACCAGCTTTTGGTTTTGTTTATTTTTTCTAGTGCTGTCTTATTCTCTATTTAATTTAGTTCTGCTCTAATCTTTGTTATTTCCTTCTTTCTACTTCCCTTAGGTTTAGTTTGTTGTTGTTTTTCCAATTCCTCCAAGTGTGCAGTTAGGTCTTCAGTTTTAACTCTCTCTTCTTTTTTAATATATGTATTTATGGCTATGAACTTCCCTCTCAGGACTGCTTTCGCTGCATCCCATAGGTTTTGATATGTGGTGTTGTTATTTTCATTAGTTTCAAGGTAGTTACTGATTTCTTTTGAGATTTCCTCCCTGACCCACTGTTGGTCTAAGAATGTGTTGTTTAACTTCCATATCCTTGTGCCTAACCTGTTTCTCTGGCCCTTAGTGATTTCCAACTTCATTCCGTTGTGGTCAGAGAAATTACTTTGTATAATCCCAATCTTTCTGAATTCATTGAGAGTTGTTCTGTGGCCTAGCATGTGGTCTATCTTGGAGTATGATCCATTGTACTTGAGAAGAATGTAAATCCTGCTGTATTTTGGTATAGTGTTCTGTATATGTCTATTAAGTCCAGGTCCTCTAATGTATTGTTGAGAGGATATGTTTCTTTATTGATTGTCTGTCTAGATGTTCTGTCTAATGATGATAATGGTGTATTAAATTCCCCCACTATAATTGTAGTGGCATTTATTTCTCCAATTAGTTTTTCCAGAGTTTGCTTCATGTATTTTGAGGCACCCCGATTAGGTGCATAAATGTTTATGATTGTTCTCTCTTCTTGAGAGATTACCCCTTTTACTAATATATAGTGTCCATATTTGTCTCTTACAATAGTTTTGTATTTAAAGTCTATTTTGTCTGATATTAGAATAGCAACTCCTGCCCCTTTTTGACTATTGTTAGCTTGTAAAATTGTTTTCCAACCACTCACTTTCAGCCTCCTTGAATCCCTGGGTTGAAGGAGGGTTTCTTGTAGACAGCATATGGATGGATCATATTTCCTTATCCATTCTGCCAATTTGTGTCTCTTGAGTGGTGAATTTAATCCATTAATATTCTGTGTTATTACTCGCAACGAATTTTTCACTTCAGCCATATTTTCTTTGAGTTAATGTGTGTCATATGTTTTTTTTTTTCTTCTGGTTTTGTCATTTTAGTTGTTTTTAAACTCTCCTCTGACTCTCTCTCCCTTGGTTTTTCCTTTCAACTTGTAGAACTTCCTTTAGTATTTCTTGAATTGTAGGTTTCTTATTGACATACTCTCTTAATGTCTGTTTATCCTTGAATATTTTGAACTCTCCATCATTTTGAATGCCAGTTTTGCTGGATAGAGAATTCGTGGCTGGAAGTTTTTTTATTTTAGTATTTTGACTATGTCATACCACTGTCTTCTTGCCTCCATGGTTTCAGCTGATAAATCAGCACTTAATCTTATTGTGCTTCCCTTGTATGTGATGGTTCTCTTTTCTCTTGCTGCCTTGAGTATTTTCTCTTTGTCTTGAGCATTGGACATTTTGACAAGTATATGTCTTGGAGTTCGCCTGTTGGTATTTATACTGTTTTGGGTGTGCTGTGCTGCCTAGATCTGCACATCCTTCTCTCTCAATAAGCTTGGGAAATTTTCAGCTATTATTTCCTTCAACAATCCTTCTGTTCCCTTTCCCTTCTCTTCTCCTTCTGGGATGCCTATAATGCTTATGTTTGTGGGTTTTGTGTTGTCGCTTAAATCCCTGAGTCCCTGCTGGATTTTTTCTATCTTTTTGTCTATCTGTTCTCCTATCTGATTTCTGATGTATTGTCTTCCACATCACTAATTCTTTCTTCTGCCTGTTCAAATCTGCTGTTATATGAATCCAGCATCTTTTTTATTTTTTGAATTGTGCCATTGATCACCATCATATCTGTTATCTTTTTGCGTATGTTTCCAATTTCTTCAGTATGTTCTACTAGTGTCTTCTTTATATCCTTAATCTCTTCCTTCACTTAATTAAGTTGATCCATGATATTTGTTTGGAAAGTTTTGAGTAGTTGTTCAATGTTATGCATCTTTTCCTGGATTTAGTTTGTTCATTGGACTGGTCCATGTCTTCCTGTTGCTAAGTGTGGTTTGTAATTTATTTTGCCCTCCAGTCATCATTTTATCTTGATGTGTTTATTCAGTTGATTAGCTTATCTCTATGCTCTAGAGTTTTATTTAGTTGGTGGTTCTTTGTGTGTGTTAAGTTTTCTCTTTGACACTTTTTCTTCATATTTTATTTCCTTGCTTCTTCCTATGTTACCTTGAAGGCAAAAGATTAGGGCCAGAGGAATTGAAAGATGTGAGAAAGGAAGAAGGATAATAGTAATATTGATGAAAATTAGAAGAGGGGCTGTATAAGACTTAGTGAAAGGAACATTTAACTCATGTAGGCAGTGTAGAGTAATAGGGAAAAAAGTGGAGTGCCTACAATGGACTGGGAAAACAAATAGAGGAATATATATATAATGATTTAGAAGGCTAGAATGATTAGAAGGAAGAGAAAGTAAAGAAAGGGCTGAAAGGTAAAAGTTAATATTAATAAAAAAAAGAAGAAAACAAAATAGATAGAATAGAAATTGACACCCTTAAGTTGTGAGCAAATGAAAAAACATGGTATATAAGAACCACAACAGAAAGCAGAAGGCAGAAAGATGAAGGAAGGATAAGCGATAGCTTGGGATACAAACTCAATATAGACAGAAAATGGGAACTCACTGAAGAAGAAGCACAGCAAAGAGGAGACAAGCTAGAAGTACCTAATTAAAAAAAAAATGATAGAAAAAGGAACGGGGGCAGGATAGAGGAAATAAAAGCAAGAGACAACAAATAAACAGAGAAAAACCAAACAACCACACAGGTAAACAGTCAAAAAAAGCTAAGGAGGAACAGTGTTCCTTCTAGGGTCCTTGTGAAACCTCTCAGCCTGCTTGTGTTTAACAATCAATTTCCCTACAGGGTTCTAGCTGCAGGTTTTGAAGCAGATTTTAGCTATTAAACTAAATTAAAAGGAAGAATTCGTATTTCATTTTTTAAAGTTACTGTCTTCTTTTTTTTTTTTGGCAAAATATGGGACCCAAAACAAGTCCTTTTCTATACCAACTCCCTTCACTGAGGGGACCCTAACTAGGCTCATGGAAACTAATCAAGCATTTCCCACTTCCTGGTCTTCCCAGGGGAGCTGAAGCTCTGATGCTAGTCAGTGCAGAATGATAAAAATGGCTGACTCCACCCCCTCTGGAGCCAAGCCTCAGCATCACTGGGCTGCTGGGTAATCAGGTTTCCTCAGCAGATTCGCCTCTCCCCTCAGTGTGGTGCTGCTTCAAGCCAGCTTATCTGCTCCCCAAAGGTATGAGGGGGTCTAGGTAGCCAAATCAATGGTAACAAATCCTCTCTCTGCCTTCTGTCAGAACCCTCCCTCTCTCAGAGAATGCTCCCTCTCACTGGCTTGGCAGGGCAAGCTCCCTGGGCAGCTAGGTAAATCAACTTCTTCAGCAGATTTACCCCTCCCCTCTGCCAGGTGTTGATAAATCCATCTATTTTGTTCGCACAAGTTGCAAGGGGCTCCAGGCAGCCAAATCCACAGAAAGGAAAGCTCTCTCACCCCTTTGCCAGAGCCCTCCCACTCTTGGAGAATGCTCCCTCTCACCGGGCCCTGTCACTGGGTAGCTGGGTGGGATTCACAGCTCAAACCAGCCTTTTTCCCTAAGGGTGGGGCTCAGCTGTCTGTATTAACCAGCACAGGGAGGCTTAAAACTCAGGAATCTCTACCGATCGGTCCATGCTGTCGATCTGCCTGCAAATAGATGTGTTTTTTTTGTTGTTTTGTTTTTTTTTTTTTTAAAGATTTTATTTATTTATTCATTTATCCCCCCCTTGCTGCTTATGCTCGCTGGGTCAGCTAACCACGCCGTGCGGGCGGGCCTGCCTTCACCAGGAGGCCCCGGGAACCGAACCCGGGGCCTCCCATATGGTAAACGGGAGCCCTACTGATTGAGCCACAGCCGCTTCCCTGCAGATAGATGTTGTAAGCTTCTCAGTCCATGTGCCCCCAGCACAGACTCCTGGGCAGGACCCTGACCACAATCTGCCATCCTCAGGGAGCTAGTCAGCGAGTGCCTCCTAAACTGACACCATCTTGCCTCTTACATGTTTGTTTTAATATGGGGATGACATATTAATCTTCCCCTCATTTTCAAAAGCCTGTCTCACTAGATATAATATTATTAGAAGTGACTCATCTTCTGTGAACCCTTGAACTATTGTCTCTTTATTTGCCTTTTTGTCTTCTTGATGTTTGTCTTCATAATTTCTGTGGCAAAATTGTTGCTTGGACTTATTGGGACTCACTTAGAGGAAACACATTGCTTTACTCTTGCACCTTTCAGAACTCTCTCTTTACCCATGGCATTTTACTGTGTGATTCCTATGTGTCTGGGCATGGTGTTCTATTAAATTTTCCTATATGGGGTTCTTACTGTTCCTTGACTGTGCATACACCTGCCTTTCATTACATCTGAGATGTTTCCTGCCATTATATATTTGAATATTCCTTCTGCCACTTCCTCTTTATTTTCTTTCAGTCTATTCCACAAAGCCTGTGTGTAATTCTTGATTTTATGCCATATGTCCTTTCCACCAGGTGTAGAAGGGCATACAGATTCCTGAGGTTCCAGTTTCCATTTCCCCATGGAATGTTTTATCAACTATGAGAGACTGGCAGATCCATGTTCCTGCAGTGGTCTGTACTTCTGCAAGTCTAGAAGTCTAGTCTGCCAGTTGCAGAGGGAGCATAGTAAGGCAATAGCCGCTAATGAACAGTCGCAACACTCCCTGTGAAATGACACCTGCTTGGTTCCACAAGAGGAGTGGGGTCAGGATGGAGATGCCAGTGATGTCCCTGCAGTAAGGTTTTGTTGTCTAAGCTTCATGCCAGGTCCCCATGGCCCTAATGCATGAGGTCTCTGTGGCACAGCCCCAAAGTTGGTTTCTTGGGTGATTTTAGGGGAGGGGAGGATTGGATGCTGTCAATAGTGTTGACCATGGTTCTGTCAAGAGATCTGCAGAAACCTAGGGTACTAAATATAGCCCTCACCCCAACATATAAACTAGGAGTCTGTGCACCCACTGCTGTGTTTGTGCCCGGTCCACCCCGAGGATGTCCTTTAAAAGTCACGTCTTCTGAGCCAGTCTCTCAGGCATCGCTATGTTCTCACCCCACCCTGGCATGGGCCATTGGCTGCCTGGCAGAGCCACCAGCCAACTAGCCTGGGGTCAAGCAGAGCCTCTTGCCAGCCAAGGGACCCAGTAGAAGCCAGCAGCCATACAGGTATAGTCCCATGACTAAAAATTAGTCCTTTCTTTTTAACTTGTTTCTCTTTCATTTTTCAATTTTATATTAAAAGTCTTATTTACTGCCTTAAAAAATATATATATTCCTTCTAGGGTTTTGCTAGTCCACATGGCATGGGAAAATTTATCAATAAAATGGCTTCAAAACAAATAAATACTACTGAAAGAATAGCAAGAAATAGCCGCTGTGTATAGCAGGGGAACCGGCAAGATTTTAAGAGGAAGCATTTATGTGTGAGTTTTTGCATCTGGTTTTTGTTGATTCTTTTTAGAAATATTGAAAATATTTTAATAATGATTAAATTGATGAACAAAAAGCTCTTTGATTACAGCAAATACCATGGATTGTACACTTTGCCTCAGTTGACTTCTTTATTATTAAGTCCTTATAAAATTGATTTGGAGAGAAAAATAGGGTGCTTTGGGGGAATTACACCCAATGGGAGATAAGGTCTTCAGTTAGTAATTAAATTTTCATGATTCTCTTGCCTAATTTTTAACAACCATTTCACCACAAACCTAGGAGTTGGTGGAGGCTGCTGTATTGGGAACCTGTATGATGTTATACATGTTTATTTGCTAAGTCCCAGCATTCACTATACACATAATTTTGCTGTACATTCAAGTATGAATTGTACACTTCAATAAAAAATATTTTTCCAAACAGAAGGTGTTGAGAGTTACACACAAAAGTCTTGTATTTGCCTATTTCTTTATTCTGGTCTTCCATTTATTGCTTTTAAAAATCAGAGAAAGTGCTCATGGGTGCATTGAATTGTATGGCTGTACCCTTGGACTGGACCAGGCATATCTTGACCCTTATGAGTCACTCTGCCTGACATCTCAGGTATAGCCCAATTTGGTTTTGTGTCCTTTTCAGCCTATAGATTTTTTTTTCCTTCCTGGTTGTGGTTAGAATCATCTGGATGCTATTGGCACAGATTTGGAGTTGGGGAATGTGCATCATTTTGTTGTGAGGGAGATTTTCTGTAAGCTGCCAGCCTTGGTTTTTGCTGTAAGAATAAATTTCATTTTACTTCAAATGATTTCAAAGAAGTAGAATGTGACCTAACAGCAGTTCTTTACATATGGGTAACTGCCTCAGAATTCCTCTATACAGGAGAAAATCACAAAGAATTTTGAGACTAATCAGAGATGCTTTCTGTGAAAGAAAAACTAGAGCTTGTGATCATTAGAGGAGAGATCCATAAATTAATTCACAAAGATATCCTCTAAATTAATCAAAAGTGGGCTTTTACAAAGATTGAAAATCAGAGAAAAACATTTGGATCTAGCCAATCATTATTCTCCAAGTAAGTGTGGTTACCATTTTTTCATTAATTTTTAAAAAGTGTACTGATATTTTGGGACCAACTACCTTCACCAGTGAATGAAATCCTGGAGGCCTTCTCATGTTTCAAGACTGTACTTTTCAGAGGAGCTAAATAAATGTCTTACATTTTCACACAGTGGGTGATTGTCTTTTGGGTATTGCACTCATTCTTAAGAAAAAAAATATATTTAAAGGCTATAAGATATTTAAGAGTCATTTACAATTTTTGTGACTTACCAGGTATTTGGGAAAATGTTGCTTACTGGGACATGGAGACTGATAATTGCACAAAGGAAGATTTATTGAGAAGCTCTCTCAGCGGAGGGCATCTGAAGAATAGACTTCAGTCCAGTTCTAGAAGGGGGAATATGAATTTATACAGTACTTTTCTATGTGGGGCAATGATGGTTGGTGAGGGGGGTTTAGTTTTTTTGTAAGGTTCAGGGGCCAATAGGAAGCCCTAGAGGTGATATATTTTCCTTGTACAACTACAGGATAATGAGCTAGGGAGTTATGTGTCCTTGGGGTGATGGGGGGGCTGATGGGGACTTGTTCTGGAGGAGGGGAAGCTCTCTATCTCACTTTACTCCCATCTCCATGTGGTCTCTTTGTTCAACCTTTGGGAATTGCTGTGCTTCAGACACTGAGGCTTAAGGGAGGCTTGTCCTTCCTTAAAGCATGTCAGGGGGAATTGAGCCACAGCTTGTTAATTATTGCAAACCTAGTGAGGGGGAACCTTTAACATTCCTAACTCTTTGTTTATATGTATTTATATATGTTGGGGGACCTAGGTATTGGTGTGTAGGTACTGGGCAGGATGGGTGGGTGAGGGGATTGGGGCATTGTCTCAATCTGGCTACTTCCTGTTATCAAGGGGTGGAGGAAAGTTCCCTTCCATCTTGTCCAGGGGCCTGTGGTTACAGATCTTGCAATGGTTGATATTGTCACTCATGCAGCAGAAAGAAGTCATTTACATGTTCCTGAGCTGTTGACTCCATGGTTCAGTGTATGAATTGGATGTGAAGCTGTAAGAAACATGGACCAAAATGAAGCAATAGCAATACTATTAGTAATGGCATTATAATGGGTAAAAGGATTGATTTTAAGGGTGAAGAAAAATAAGAGAGGAATGAGCATAGACATAATTGGTTTCTGTAATTATTATTTTGGGCTTTTTGAATGATTTCTATGTGTTCTTTCAGGATTTTAAGATTTTCTTCTACTTGTCCAGTTCTGTTAATATAAAAACAACAAGTTTCATTTATGATTGCACAGATGCCTCCTGCAACTGCTGTGAGAATGTCCAATGCTCTTCTATTTTGTATTACAACTGATGCTAGACTATTTATCTCTACCTGTTGACTGTTTATGGCCTGTATGGTTGCATTCCAGGATAATTATAGTTGGAGTGAGATGTTTAAAATTGATTATTCTAATAGTGGGATTCCTGGAAACCAAAACAGGCTGTGGAAGATAGTGTGTCCTATACCGGGTTTTTCTAGATTGGATTGTCATGGGCATGATATCCAAATTCTGGGTCTCCTAAGAAATGTCTTTTCTTTTGTTCATTTCATTTTAGAGATTGGAGTGAAGTTTCAAGGAAGGAACCAAGATTAGGTATCTGCCCAGAAGAGGCCATTTCTTGGGATTTTAGGATGGTGGCATTTGGGATGATAGATACTACAGTACAAGTTCCTGTCCACATGCAGGGAAGTACTAGGTATGCAGTGTTACTGCATAGAAAATAAAAACCAGTGTCTGCAAGTGTTAGTGTTGTTGAGGGCCAGAGGGGATAAAATATGAAAGCAGATGGCTAGAAATATTAAATACCTGGGTTCTGCCATATACCACATTTACGCAAAGAGGGGAGTAATGAGGGTCAGAGGGGTCATAAACTAAATGAATCTGGCAAAGAAGATTTCAAAAAGATAAGTAAAGAGATATTTAGGGTTTTTTCTAGATTTTAGTTTGATTAAGTTGTATACTTGTCCCAATTAGTTCCTATGCCAAATAATTCAGTTTGTCTATAAGAGCTGTTAAAACAGAATATTTTCACTATAATTTTTTCCTGCTTATGTATGTAGGAAGCACTTGATTGATACCTGAATTGTTCCAAATGAGGGTTGAATTGAGATGTTTGTTTGGTACTTCTCACTTCATGGGCCATTGCAGGGTTGTGTCAAAGAGCAAAGTATGGTTGCAGGATGTAGTGGGTATATGCCCTAAAATGGCAGCATTATCTCATGAGGACAGGTGCTTAAAATATAGGAAAAGTTTGTACATTAAGACTGTGATTATGCCAAAAGAGTTTGACTTTTTTACTGGCTGAGTGCTCTCTAATTCATTTAAGACTTAATGAGGATTAAGTACATCTTCATACTCAGGCAAGTTTGAGGGGGGTTCTTAATCCAATGACCACTGAAACCAGTGTATTGTGGATGGAAACACAGGAGTGTATCTGGACTTAAAGGAAAGGTGAGTAGGGATAGAGTTTCAGAGTGGGTAGATTCTAGACATATCCAGCAATTTGAGTGATTGACTGCATTTGCTATGGTCTGGATGGTTTCAGTGAGAGGATGGTAGGGAGCATTTGGGGCAATTAGTATGGGGAATAGCAAAAGGGTAAAATATAGGCTGGCCATTGCAACTTTAATCAGTGAAGAAAAGAAAGAAAGTAATAAAGGATAAGATAAGGATTACTTCAAGGTAAAAGTTGAAAAAGTCTTCCTGCAACCACATGTCCCAAATGATATCTAGATATTGTTCAATTGAAAGGGTAGAGGGGATGACAAAGTCAGTTAAGTGTGTGGAGACAATTCTACAAATGGTGTTGGCTCTGACATATATCATATGGGATGATGTTGTGAGAGGTCTGATTTGGGGTTTTGTCACCTCTGTCCATTGTGAGCTTCAATTGCAGAGCTCTGAGAGGTTCACAGGTGTACCTATCTGAAGTTTCAGGGTTGTATTTGTCTGCAGTTTCACCGTTTATAGAAGGCAGTGAGCCAAGTTTCAATCTGGAAAAGTATATCCATGATGGAAAGTTTAGAAGTTTTGCTGCAGTGGGAATGGTTAGGAGAACAAGAAAAGGACCTGTCTATTTTGGGGTTAAGGGATTAGGGTGTAAGGTCATCATGTATACCAAGTTACCTGGGTATATAGGTAATCAGGGAGCAGAGGGCTCTGGTGCAGGAAGCATGGAGTCAGTAAGTTGTTGGAGGAGTGTCCGCATTTGAGTTAAGCAGAGTAGGTTACTCTCAAAATCTGATGGCTGAGAAGGAATGTTAGTGAGGGTGAAGGGCCATCAATACATGATTTCAAAGGGGCTAAGATAATGTGGTTTTTGAGGAAGAGTTCAGATTCTCATGAGAGTTAAGGGTAGGAGTTCAGTCCAAGGTGTTTGTATAGGCATTGCTAATTTGATTAAGTGTTGTTTTAAGATTCTATTCATACACTTCACCTTTGCAGAAGATTGGGGCTTATAGACGATATCTAACTTCCAAGTTATTCCTAGGGCACTACAGATACCTTGAGTGATTTGTGAAGTAAAAGCCATGCTGTTATCTGACTGCAGGGAAGAGGTAAGGCCAAATCTGGGAATTATTTCTGTTAACAGGATTTTAACAACACCTGCCCATTCTGAGGTTGTTGGGAATGCTTCAACCCACCCAGAGAATGTGTCTATGGGGACTAAGAGATACTTAATCTTTTTCACTGGTGGCATGTAGGTGAAGTCTAATTGCTAATCTTGTCCTGGTTTGGAGCTCCTATACTGGTATGTTTTAAAAGAAAAAGGAGTAGGATCCCCATGGATATTAGTTTGTTGGCAAATATAACAGCTTCTTGTGATTGTTTTTTAGTGTTTTGAGAGATTAGGACAATGTAGGGTGTGGGGAAGAATCCTTGAGATGTGGAATTCTGGCTTGAGAACACAGAGTGTCTGGAATGCCAGACACTTGCTCAAAAGGAAAACCTTGAGAGCACTGTTTGAACTCTTGCTGGCACTGAGACTCAAGGATAAGATAGACAACAGGTGTGAACTTTGCCTGCAATAAACTCCCAAGTGACATCTGAGAGTAATTAATCACTAGCCATTTTTCTCTGCATGTAACTGAAACCTTGCTCTGCTAATAAAAGCACTGGGCTTTCTGTGCTGTGGGGCTAATGTGGTAGATAGGCTCTGCTAGCCCCCTGACCCCAGATTTCTCTTAAATTCTTAGTCTTGTCTTTCTTATATCATGGTACCCTTCATTGAGTCACCCACTTTACAGCAACAGTAGGGAATTAGATAGTAGTTAGAGTGGTTTGTGTCCTATGCGGTATTGATTGTGTAAGGAAGTGAGAATGTTATGTGTTTGTAATTCAGGTAAAATGATTTTTCTGTCTTTTATGAACCATCCCTTGACTTGCTTTGCTCCCATAAGGGGAAGTTTTAGAGTTTTTTCAGGTATATAAGGGGGGGTCTGGATATGGAAGTGCCAGTAGAATACGTATGAAAATGGAATGCAAACCTGGGGAGGGTCAGGTAGCCTGTGCTTTGGCTTTAGTACCAGTTCATTTATTGCCAACTGATATAGGGGAATTTTATTTTTGGTGCCATTTGCAATGAATTATAGCAGCTTGGGTTGGAAGTGATGCTGCTTTGAGTAATTGTAGGATGAGATCTTTGTTCACAATGGAGGATCCCCTAGAATTTAGGAACCCTCTCTCCCACCAGATGGAGGAATGGGAGTGTAGGATGTGATATGCATATTTGGAGTCAGTGTAGATGTTTAGGGCTTGCCTCTTGCCTCTGACTAGAGTTCTGGTCACTAACCCACATATGCTATGAGCTCAGCTTATTGCAAGGTTATGCCAGGTGGGTGGGGGCCTGATTCAATGGTGTCAGTTAAAGTAACAATAGCATATCTGGCCTAGGTGGAATTGTTAAGTTTAGTGGAGCTGCTGTCAACAAACCATGCGTAAGTAGGATTAGGAAGAGGAGTATCTGAAATATTGGGAAGAGGTTTAGCAAGGAGATCAAGCATATCACCACAATCATGAGTGTAATCTGCATCAGATGTTTCCAGGGATAGGTTGGGATCAATGGGGAGGTGGGTGGCAGGATTGAGAGGAAGACAGCAGTGTAAGATGATGCCAGGATTTTGTAGAAGAGTTGCATGAAAGGTTTGAAGACATGTAGAGGAGATAGATGCAGTAGCTTTGTGAGTTAAAAGGGGAGAGAGGGAATGTGAGGAAAAAACATCGAGATGATACATTGGAGACAGTTTAAAACTTTCTTGGACTAGGAGGGAAACATCAGTGAGGACTCTGAGGCAGGTGGGCCAGCCGAGAGCTATGGGATCTAACTGTTTGGAGAAGTAGGCAATGATTTGGTTATCAGGGCCATATCACTGCATTGATTCCTAGAGCATACCTGTGTTGGGTATCTACATAGAGGGAGAAAGGTTTAGAGGGGTTGGGGAGAGCTACAGCAGGTGAAGTTAGTAGAGTTTCTTTAAGCTGACTGAATGGAAGTTTGAGAAATAGAGGGTGATTAAGTGGCTCGTGTAAGTTGCGAGAAGCAGCTTGGTATAGTTTTGGTAGAGAGGTTTAGATACAAATCCAAAGTTTGTAATCCAGAGACAGAAAAAGTTGACGAGCCCTAGGAAAGAAAGGAGGTCTGTTTTGGTCTGTGGGAGGGAATAGCTTTTGATGATTTGAATTCAGTCTGCAGTTAGATGTTTATGTGAGGGAGGAAAGACAGAGTCCCAAATAGATTATTTCAGATTTGAAAAATTGTCCTTTGATGGGGGAAACATGATACCCTTTGTCACCGAGAGAGTTAAGCAGAGTAATAGTGTGGATTATGGAGGTAATGAGGGGCTACAAAGTAGGAGGTCATCAACATATTGTAGAAGATTACTGGAAGAGAGTTGAAGGTTTGAGAGGTCTTGGTGTAGGGCTTGTCCAAAAATGTGGTGACTATCTCTAAAGCCCTGGGGAAGAACTGTCCATGTTAGTTGTTGGGGATTTAGGGGGTCTTCAGGGTCTGTCCATGTAAAGGCAAAAATGTCTTGGGAAGTCTTATCTAGGGGAATAGTGAAAAAGGCATCTTTGAGGTCAATTACAGTATAATGTGTAGGAACTAGGGGAAGGATAGGCTGTGTGGCTTTGTTAATAGTTCTAAGGTCCTTCAAAAGGTGATAGCTTCCATTTGGTTTCTTTACTGCTAGGATCAGAGTATTAAAGTGTGAGTTAGTTGGACATAGAAGGCCAGAGAGATGAAGTTTGTCAATAGTGGGTTTCAAGCCTTCTTGGGCAGAGATAGATAGGGGATACTGAGGAATATTTGTGAAAGAGGAGGGATTTCTTAAGACTATTGAGATAGGGGAATGATTTGAAGTGACTGAAGGAGAACTGGTATCCCACACCTGCTGACGAACTTCTGTCTGCAATATGGGAGGAATGTCAGCAGGGTTTGGGGAGGGGGTGGGTGTGGTAGAAAGGAGGAGAAGGAAGTTGGTTTGGGAGGATGGGAGCACAAAGGAAATGGAGGAATGGAGCTTAGACAGTATGTAGCAACCTAGGTGTGGGGAGGGACAGGTAGGGATAATGAGGAATTGGTGGGAAAATGTGTAATTTTCTATTGAGCATATGAGTGGCTTGGTAATTAAAGGAGAAGAAGGGGTGCTGTCAACTTCCACAATAGAGATTGAGGAAGTAGATAAAGGTCCTGAATGTTCTAGGAGGACTGAATATGTAGCCATTAAGAAGGAGATTGGCTTACCTCCAATCTTGATGTTAATACTCAGTTCAGACTTACTGATGGTGATGTGGGACTGTTCTGAATCCGGGACCCATCAGTCATCTTTCATCAGTCCAAGAAGGTCTGGAGAGAAAGATTTCAGCTCCAGATCTGTTGGGTGTGCTGGAGGAACTTTCCTGGAAACAGAGTTTTCAGGACCGTCTGTCTTCCAATGACTTTGTGCCTACAAACCAAGAAAGGCCTTGGTGGGGGCCTTGGATCAGGGCAGGAATGTGCTCAATGCCCTTCCTTTCCACATTTGAATCAGGGTCTGGGTGGTGGCCAAAGGGAAGAAAAGAAGGCAGCAGCAAGGAGGCAGGCTTTAACTTGGTCTCACTTATGCTTTTCTAATTTGGCTTTCTCTTCTCTATTGTTAAATACCTTGAAGTCTACTTTAATCAGGTCTTTCTGAGGGGTGTGAGGACCCTATTCTAACTTCTGAAGTTTCTTTCTAATATTGGGATATGATTGAGTGATGAAGTGAGTGTGTAAGTAGAGTTGACCAGAATCTGAGTCAGAATCTAAATTAGTGTATTTAAGGAGAGACTCTGTTAATCTATTCATGAAGGCAGCTGGAATTTCATCAGGTTTTTGTGAGATCTCTTTAATTTTGTCATAAATAACTGTCTTAAGGGTATCCTTTTTCATGCCTTCTATTATGTGGGTAAAGAAATGTGCCATATGAGCAAGGTCAGTGGAGCCTGGTTGGTAATCCCAGGGCAGGTTAGTGGTTAGAACTGCAGTGGGGCCTGCTGGGTGCCTATTGGGATCTTAGGTATGCATGGTATCTGTGAAAGCTACAGCCAAAATGTGGTTTTTTTCTTCTGGATTTGTGGAGGAGGTAATGATAACATAAGTGTCCTGATAGGTGAGATGATGAGTGAGTGAGGTGTTGAAATTCTTAATGTATGTAGCAGGGTTTTCAGAGAAAGATCCTAACCAGTCCTCTATCTGGCTTAAATCTGACAGTGAGAAAGGAACATGTATTCTGACTATTCCTTCAGCTCCTGCTGCTTCCCAGAGGGGTAAGAGAGGAGCTGGCATCTGTGTGGAGTTAGGTGCCTATGTGCTAGTGGAGGTGGAAGGCTGTGGCATGGAAGGAGGGGGAGGTAGTCCTTGTGAGTAAGTATGAGGAGGAGAAATTGGAGGGGTAGAAGGCAGCATTGATGAAGGAGGGAGGGTGAGTTCAGAGATATCACTGGATGATTATATGGAGGAGTTATGGGGGGCATGATCTGAGGGATCAAAGTTAGAGTGTTCAGAAGTTTTAGGTTCAGGAAATGGGGGTGATGAGGAGGAAGTTTTCTGAGGAGATTTCTGGTATAAAAGAAGAATTGGGTAGGAAGAGCAGGATTGGCAGAGGGAGGGGTGAGTGTGGAGGTAAAGGAAGGCCTGAATGTAAGGGATCTCTGATCATCTGCCATTGCACTAGATAAAGTTCTCTAAGTCTCAGAGAACTTGGAAATTGAAAATGCCATGTCCTAACCATTGACTTGCATTGTCCAATTTGTATTACAACCACACAGAGGTTGAATAGAAAAAGAGCTTTTTAGGTCTGATGTCTCCTTCTGGGTACAGAGTTTTAAGGTTATAAAGGAAACAGTCCAGAAGTATGGTTTTTGGGGGGTCCAAAATTGAATCCCCCATTTTAGGTGGCTTAGGTGAGACTAAGGATCTCTAAGATAGGGGAGATTCTGAGTGAGACAGGAGTCCCCGGATCAGTCAGAAATCTCCAAGGAAACAGGAAACGATGCTTGGAGCCAGACATCTCCAGAGCCAAGGGGCTTCTTCCCATGAGGATGCAGGCCTACCCCCTGCCGTGGCCCTCAGGGAACATAAGGGTCACTGAACTAGTGCTAGGGATATTTGGCGGGTTGTCCTGGACAACAGAAAAAGGAGAGAAAGCAGGATCCTCCAGCGGAGAAACCCTTAACTCACCCAGCCAAGATTCGATGTCTGGTGTTGGATGGGCATTCAGCCATGGCAGGGGGAGATTCTTCACGAATCAGTAAGTCTCTATGTGAGCCCAGTCCTGGGTTTAAACACCAAATGTTGGCAAAAAGGGTGCTCACTGGGACACGGAGACTGATAATTGCAAGCAGGAAGATTTATTTAGAAGCTCTCTCACTGGAGGAGGTCTGAAGAAGAGACTTCAGCCTGCTCCCAGAAGGGGGAATATGAATTTATACAGTGCTTTTCTAGGCAGGGTAATGATGATCAGTGGGAGGGGTCAGGGTTTGAGTGAGGTTCAGGGGCCAATAGGAAGCCCTAGAGGTGAAGATTTTCCCTTGTTCAACTAGAAGATAATGAGCTAGGGAGTTGTGTGTCCTTGGAGTGCTGGGGGGCTGGTGGGGCCTTGGTCTGGAGGAGGGAAGTTCTCTATCTCACTTTACACCATCTCCACATGGCCTCTTTGTTCAACCTTTGGGGAAGTGACTTGTTTTCAGACATGAAGGCTTAAGGGGGGCTTGTCCTTCCTTAAAGCATGTCAGGGTGAATTGAGTCACAGCTTGTTAATTATTGCAAATCTAGTGAAGGGGAACCTGTAACAGAGGTAGTCCTGATAGCTGTGTGGTAGGACTTCCTTTTCCTTTTGCATACCTCCAAATAGAATGTGAAATGAAGAATATAATCTATCTTTTGTTCCTTTAAAGAACAAATGCAAAACAACTGGCTTCTTAACATGCACACTGTGAAATGAAAATGGTTATTTCAGGAGAGGGATACTGATATAGCAGGAACCACAGGATAGAGCATTCCTTGTGTCTGAAAGAGGAGAGATCCCTGTGGACAACAGTACATACATCAGAGGCAAGCATGATGATACATGGCATTGGGAGGAGCTGGACTTTGGGGGTTGGGTTGGACAAAGGCACCCACCACCCAGGATCCTGAAACCAATCTGAGCTGGCTAGGGGTGGGACCAGGACCACTGGGTTGAACCCAGATCCAACTTCCTCTTATGGAATGCTCCCTCTTTACTTCAGGTGGTTTATGTCAAACAAAATTTCTGTGACCCAGTTACAACTTGATACTTAGCTTCTTGAAAACCCACCATCTTCCATATGGCACTGGTGGCACTTACTATTTTACACTATCACCAGCACTGAATGAGCTCCCTCTGCTTCCTCCACATCTTCTACCCCACTAATGGGTATGTTTTAAATGAATTTTTTAAATTTTTAGTTTTTATACCTCTATTGACAGTACACATTAAAAACAAAAAAATTAAACAAATGAATAAAAAACACACAGAGACTGGACTTTTACCAATTGCATATAGAAAAAAAGTTCCATCTCCCTTTTTTTTCTTTTAGGATACCTCTTGCCCATGGTATCTATAAATTTAAGCCTTGTGGATTCTGGTAACTTAAAAAAGTGGAGTGGGATGATGACTGGCAAGAAGACCTGCCTCAAAGTCAATGAACAGTAAGACACATGGTTCAATGATAATTTAAAAAGAAAGACTTCCATACATTTTATATTATGTTCCCAGAAAATGAAGTGGCATCATGAGAAATGAAAAGAGAATTAAAATGAAGAAGGCTATTACATGAAAATACTTGGCTTTGTTGTCTTCTCACAGAATGCCTGAGAGGTGCTGAGCTGGCCATCTAGCCAGCTCTTCTCCTGTTTGAAGATATTCTGCTTGGAAAAATTGCTTGATGAGGAACGTACCAGGTGAGTGAAACAAAATGCATGTGGAGGTAATCATAACTGTTTGATATGGCTTTCTATTTCTTTGGAATAGCTCCAAGTAAAATATAAAATGAAGAAAATAATGTATCTTTTATTATCTTAAGGAGAAATTCAAAGGGACTTGGCTTCCTAAACCTGTCATGGTCATGGCAAATATGGAATTCAGCCGAGAGTTACAGATCTAGTAGGAGCCACCAGATATAAAAGTACTTTGGTGTGAAACAGTCCATGATCCCTATCAACAATCCCAGATGGTATCCAGGATTGAGGATTTGCATTCATCTGAGTTGCTTCCATACAAGACTATGTCTCAGTGGATTCCAAAGATTTTACAGATGTATGAGGAAGGCTGCACTTTTTAAGTCTGTCAAGAAAATATCTCTTCTTCTTCTTTTTTTTTTTGAATGTTGTGTTGGTTTTATTTTTTTATAAATATATATGCATTTATGTGTATTTGCTTACAAAAATGTTATATATATATATATACATATATTTTAAGAGGTGCTTAGATTACCTAAAATATTACACGGAACCCACTGGGATTCCCATGTTGCCCACCTCCCACACCTCCCACCACATCCCACACAAACATCTCCCACAGTGTGGCCCACCAACCTCAATGAACTTACACATCCTGGAGCCTTGCCACCAACCATAGACCACAGTTCACACTGTAGACCACACTCTCTCCCACTCAGTTCTGAGTGGTGTGTGCTGATTTAAAATGGCCTACATCCATTGCCACAACAGTACTCAGGACAACCTCCAACTCCCAAAGAAGCCCCTGTTTTAAGCCTGATCACAACTTTTGAAAAGTCAGCAGAAAACAATCGTTCTCTGCTGACTCACACATTTTCAGGAGAGCAATAATTCCAGAGGCACCAATTGAATGTTTCTTGTGAGGGTGAGATTTTGGCCTCAATCTTTGACCTGCCACTTGATCCTTATGCCTTTGGCTAGAAATGCACAAGTTTAGTTGAATTTCTGCCTTAAAGTGGGCCTGACCATTTTTGTAGTGAAATGTCTAGTACCCTATTCCTGGCCACTTATGATCAATCTGTCTCTTGTATCTTGATCAGGGTTCTAGGAATGGAATGCATTGGACCAACCTCATGAACTGAGCTCTAACCCTGGTCTTGCCTTTCAATCCTGAGATGTGTTCCTCTAGCCTGAATGTAAGTTCCACGGAGGTTTGCAGAGTAAAAGATAAAGTGAATTTTTGCTAGTGCTCTGGGCGTGGTATGATTTGTGTTCTTCTGATTCCCAGAGTGCAACCAGAGCTACATTTGTGCTCTTGGAAGGCAATGTGCCTGTTCCCAGAGGTGGCAGGTGTGTTGTGTCAGATTTGAGGAGAAACTAGCTCCTTCCTGAGTTTGATGGCTGACTACTGGAGCTGGTGGCTTTTACATTGCCTTCAAATTTTCTGTTCCTTCCATGCCAAGATAGAAAATCTAAAGAGGATGACCATGTCCCCACCACTTGCCCCTTCCACCCACCACAGCCCTGGGTGTTTGGGAGATCACCTCTGGATTCTGATTGGTTTCACTATTGCAGACTACCTGTCATGGTGACCAGATTGCAGAATGAAGGGTACACTTCATTTCCAGAAGAGAACATCAAAGACCACAGAAGCATCCCTGGCTCTCCACCCCACACCCAAGCCTCCATCTGTTTTCTGAGTGCCTCACCACCACCACCCAGGGCCCTGAAACTGGTCTGAGCTGGCTGAAGAGAGAGGCCCAAGGGAGGTTGCCTGTGACACACCAGATCCCAGGTTATCCCCAAGACATTGTCCAAGACCATCCTGCTCCCCATGAGAGGAGGGGCAAGCCATCCCACTCACAGTTTGTCCTGCTGCTTTCTCTGGAGACTGTTATGACCGCTTTGATATGGACTCACAAGTTGTACCCCCAGGGCTTTCCCTGGGTTTGGTGAGTCCCACTTGTGCTTGGGGCTATGCTTTGTGTTCCCTGTGTTCAGGAATTGTGCCTGCTCTTTTGTGCAGATGTGCAGAGCCCTGGACACTCATTATCAGGGGTTATGTTTGGGGTGGTGCAGGGAAGAGAAGGGCTGCCAAGGAGGTCCTCCTGAGTAGCAGCCACATTGTACCAGGCATGATGTGGTTCCCTCTCCCTCTCAAGTAACCATCCTTTCTGTGATTAAAGTGACAGTTGTATCATGCCCTTGGGAACATGGTTATTTCCTCCACACATAGCCTTCAGAGATCTTGCCATGCTGTCTTTCACAGCTGTGTCAGTATGGGCAATTTTCCATCCCACCAGCAGAGAATGAGTGCTTCCTTGTCTACCTCCAGATCCTCTCCTGCCCTAGTATTTTCCTTTAATTTCAAAAATTGGGGGACCTTTATGGACAAGGTACCATCATTAAAATACAAAGATATTTTACCATTTGGAGATCACAGACACTGTTGCTCCATAAAAGTTCCAACTGTTTTGCTGTTTTAGGATAATTCTTGCCCCTGATAGCACCCATATTCCAATCTTGTGACTTTCAGCTGAGAAAGCATGTTGTGAGGGCCATGCCACATAATCAGGGAACAGAACATCACCTTTTTCCATTATACTGATAAGGGAAGTGCTGGGATCCTAATCTCCCTTGGCAGAAACCCACAGCTTTAGGAAAATAAACTTTCCTCAGTCCCTTTCTTCCTTCCTTCCTGTCTTTTCTCCAAGGAATCCATGTCAGGAAGATTAGTACTCCCCACCTGCCCCTTTGAATTGAAATTTACAACTCTAAACAGATAATGACTCTTTTCCTCCTTAATGACCTTCTGCTTTTAGGGAGGTAAGCTAACCTCTCTTCTTTGATTTTGTAACCCTGCCTGCCCACTTGCTTAGGAATTTGCCCACTTAGTCTTCCTACATAAACTTATGAAAATTGAAAAACAGGGCCCAGAATTTGGAGAGTGAATTCTCCTCTGGGTCTGCATGTAATAAAAGTTTGTTTATCTGTACACCCAAGAGTGCCACTTGGGTTTCTTTCCACCAGCAGCAACATTTGGTTCCCTGACCAGGAAAAACCCAATTGAGCAGGCCCATTGTGCCTCCAGCATGGATTGATGGGTGCAGTCAACGGTGATCTCTTTGCAAACAAGGTGGGCACCACCTGTCCTCTTGATTGGACGTCCTTCTGAGGCAGTCCCCACAGGCCATGTACCTACACCCTGATCTGACTCAATGGGGAGGTAGACTGAACAGTGCCAGAAGACTCCAGAAAGGTAAGGCCCTGGGTGCCAAGTCCTCAGTCAGGTCTGTCTCCAGACGAAAGAGGAGACTGACGACCTCCTGAAATCTTGAGTACCGAGATTCCAGAATAGGGCAATCCCTGTGGGGGGGGGGGGACTGCATAACCTCTGAGTGACTGCTTGAGTGAGTGAGGACAGCAAAGGCTTGTATCTGCCATACCAGTCTGTGACTCCAAAGCTTTATGCTGCAGAGCCCGTGTGGACCCTAATCTGTTTTTCACAGCTACATCATATGACATAATGGCCACCTTGAACTTTACCTGGGCATCTTAGCTAAGATGAGCCTAAGTTCTCATGAGAGATGTGGACATGTAGGCATCAGAGTGGCCTAGAAAGTAGCAACCCTTTCCCTTGTCTGTCTCATACTGCTGACTCAGGGTATGGATTTAATACTGTTAATCCCTGTGGGAGGGACTGCATAACCTCTGAGTGACTGTGTGAGTGAGTGAGGAAGGCAGAGGCTTGTGTCTGCTGTACCAGTCTGTGACTCCAAAGCTTTATGCTACAGAGCCCCATGTGGACCCTAACCTGTTTTCTGTGGCTACATCATATTGCATAATGGCCACCATGAACTTTACCTGGGTGCCTTAGCTAAGATGAGCCAAAGTTCTCATGAGAGATACAGACAGGTGGGCATCTGAATGGCTTTGAAAGAGGCAACCCCTTCTCTTGTCTGTCCTGTGTCACTGATGCAGGATATGGGCTCATCATAGTCAAAACCTACCATCTTAAACTGCATGCTCAAGAATTTCAAGAAGGGTTTTTCCAGAGATTATGGTGTCTGGATGAACCCTGGCACCCTCCAAACCTAATGTGAAGTAGAGTGGCCCACTTTTAATGTTGACTGGCCTTCAGAAGAGACCCTGGATATAGCCAGGGTCTGTGCAGTGTGGCTGGTGGTCACAGGAACTCCTGGCCACCTCTATCAGTTTCACTTTTACAGTGGAAAATTTTATTTTAAAAAATCTGTAAAATAATTTATACTATTTTTACCTCCCTACATCAACTCTAGGTTGGAGATAGCCCAGACTCTGCCCCCTTGGGTTCGATTTTGTGTTGGAAAAAAGGGGCAGAACAGTGCCTTGGTTGCACAGGGAATGGGGTTCCAGAAACCAGTCATTCATCAAGGGCACTCAGAGGAGGACCCACCACCTCCACCCCCACCACCATACACTCCAGCTGCTCTAGCCTCACCTCATAGCCTGGGAGTGCAGGTAGATCTCCCAGAAACACCTCCACCTTCAGACCATTTGGGAATATTGACCCCCTCTGAGGAAAGCCCTGCAACCCCACTAGAAAGGAGGCTTCATTTGGCACAACCCACATTACAGGTGCCCTTCCATGAAACACAGGGTCCGACCCAGGTTGGTGAGAATGGGAACATCCAAACTGGGAAGCCTGTATTATATTACCAGCCCTTCACAACTACATACCTCTTAAACTGGAAGCACCACAGCCCCTCCTATTTGGAAAAAAACCCAGACCCTTATTGATCTCATGGAATCCATTTTCCAAACCCATCATCCTACTTGGGATGATTGCTGCCAACTCCTCCTGACTTTGTTTAATACGGAGAAGAGACGATGGATTTTGATGAAAGTCTGAAAGTGGCTGCAGGAGCAGGCCCCTACTGCCATCTTAAACCCAGAAGATAGGGCACAAGAAGTGGCACCAGAAGCACAACTGAACTGGGACCTCAACACTGATCAGGGACAGGCTGCACTCCAGCAATATCAGGAAGTGCTCCTCCGATGGGTCCGAGAAGGGGCAAAATGACCCACAAACATGACAAAGATGACTTTAGTTACTCAAAAGCCTGATGAATCTCTGTGAGATTTCTATGAATGGTTTTGCAAGGCCTTCAGAATTTACACTTCTTTTGACCCAGAAGTGCCAGAAAACCAGAGGATGGTGAATGCTGCCTTTGTTGCACAGACAGCAATGGACATTAAAAGAAAGCTCAAAAAATTAGAAGGGTTCATGGGCATGAACATCTCTCAACTATTGGAAGTCACCAAAAAAGTATTCATCAACAAGACAAAGCCACCAATCGAGAAGCCAGGAAGTGAATAAAACATCAAGCCTTCATACTGGCAGCAGCTTTGGGAAATCCTGACCCCACAAAACAAGAAGGGCCACCTCAAAAAGGGGGGACAAGCACCAGAAGGGTGCCTCTGGCCAGAGACCAATGTGCCTACTGCAAGGAAAATGAGTGCCCCCAAAAGACTCAGGCACATAGAGGGAACATCCCTAAAGGGAAATACTGACCTGAGCCCCAAGACCATTTGATCAGGCTGGCAGGGCTCAACCCTGAATAGGGGTGACTGGGCTCACTGAAACTTTGCTCCCATGAGCCCATTGTCAAACTACAAGTCAGGGGCAAGTCAATGACTTTCATGGTGGACACTGGCCCTGAATATTCTGTGGTCACAACACCCATTGCTCATATTAGTGGAAAAACCACTAATATCATAGGAGGAACTGGGGACCAGTCAAGCCAATGGCCTTTTTGCCAGTCAAGAACATGCCATCTTGGTGGCCATGAAGTGACTCATAAATTTCTGTACCTGCCTGAATGTCCAGTTCCCGTGCTTGGTAGGGACCTCTTAACCAAACTGGGAGCCCAGATTACCTTCAAACCTGAAGGGCCAACAAGCTTAAACCTCGGGACCAGGCTCACTCTCCTTGTCACCGTACCCCAAAGCAAAGAATGGAGACTTCATGTGGAAGAAAGTTCAGGTCAGAATTTGGAAAAACTGCTGGAATTCCCCCCAAGGTTTGGGCAGAAAAACAACAACCAGGAATGGCACAGAACCATGCACCCATCATCATCAACCTGAAGCCTGGAGTGGTCTCAGTCTGGCAAAGTCAATATCCGATCCCCCACAAAGCACAATTAGGCATAGTTGAACACACAGATCACCTGAAGAAAGAAGGAATTCTAATTGAATGCCAGTCATCCTGGAACACCCCATTATTGACAGTAAAAAAGCCAGATGGGACTAGATATCAACCAGTGCAGAATTTATGTGCCCTTAATAACACCACTCTCACATTATATCAGGTTGTTCCCAACCTGCATACTTTGTTAGGACAGCTGCCACCTGAAGCCACTTGGTTCACTTGCCTGGACCTGAAAGATGCCTTCTTCTGCCTGTGGCTGCCCACCCCCCCAGAGCCAGCCTCTGTTTGCCTTTGAATGGGAAGATCCCAAAACCTGGCAGAAAACTCAGCTAACCTGGACCCAGCTCCTGTAGTGCTTCAAAAACTCCCCTACCCTTTTTGGGGAAGGTTTGGCAGCATATTTGGCCACTTAACCCTGGGAAGACTACAGCTGTGCCATCTTACAATATGTAGATGACTTCCTACTTGCCAGTGTAACAGAAGAGGACTGCTGGAGAGGGACCCAGACTCTCCTACAACTTCTAACATAGACTGGGTACACAGTGTCTTGGAGAAAGGCCCATATCTGTAAACAACAAGTCAAGTAGCTGGGGTTCAGCATCACACAAGGGCACTGGATCCTCAGACCTGAACAAAAGGAAGTGATCTGCACCACCCCTACCCCCACCACAAAAAAAAAGTTTTGCAAGTTCCTCAGGGCTGCAGGGTTCTGCCACATCCTGATTCCTGGGTTTGCAGTCATGGCCAAGCCCCTTTATGAAGTCCTGATGGGTCCAGAAAAAGAGCCTCTTACCTGGGGAGAAGCTGAACAAGGGGCACTTCAAAACATCAAAAGACAACTTGGCTGAGCCCCGACCTTGGGGCTCCTGGAAGTAACTCAAAACTTTAACTTGTTCCTGCATGAAAAGAACAAAGTAGCATTGGGGGTTCTCTCACAGCCCCTGGCAAAGACCCATCACTTACCTCTCCAAGCAGTTGGGCCCCATGGCTGCAGGGTGGCCGCTTTGCCTGAAAGCCTGGGCAGCAATCATAACCCTCATCAAAGAAGCTGACAAATGACGTCTCAGACAGGCAATTCATGTTATGGTGCCACACACAGTCACTGCCCTAATGAACTCATATGGCATCGGTGGATATCAACTCTTCTGCTCACACATTACCAAGGTTTACTCTGTGAAAACCCCAGAGTGACAATAGAAACAGTGCACAGTCTAAACCCAGCCACCTTTTTGCCAGATGAGGAAAGGGCTCCTGGACATAACTGTGTCAAAGTGACTGAAGAAGTTTATGCCAGTCACCCTGACCTCCAAGACAAACCACTCCCTTCCCCAGATCAGACACTATTTACAGATGGGAGCAGTCATGTTAAAAATGGGGAAAAGCTTGCTGGATATGCAGTCACCACTACCAAATGGGTGGTGGAAGCAGTGTCTCTACCACGGGCATGGTCTGTGCAGTGAGCAGAACTCTGGACACTGGTCCAAGCCCTGCAGCTAGCCACTGGGCAAGCGGTAATCATTTATACTGACTCTAATTATGCATTTGCTATGTTCATATCCATGGGGCAATTTATAAAGAAAGAGGTCTCCTAACCACAGGTTGAAAGGAAATCAAAACAAAGAAGAAATCCTCCAACTGTTAGAAGCAATCTGGAAACCAGACAAAGTCACCATCATCCACTACCAGGGACATCAAAAAGGAAGGGATATAGCTCAAGTAAACAGGTTAGCCAACAAAGAAGCTCAGCAAGTGGCTGAAGGAACCCAAAGAATATAAGTCCCAGAATTAACACTGCAGCTGTCCCTCTTAGGACAAGAGACTGATCAACTAAACTATACCTGGGAAGAACAAGAGTGGGATAAAGAGAAGGGGGAAGTTGAACCCCCAAAGGAACTTGGCTGCTCCTGGATGACTGGATTTTGTTCCAAAAGGAGCCACTCATGCCCTCATACAGTGATACCACCAACTCACCCACTTAGGGAAAACTGTGCTAGAAGTCTTGCTCGGGAAATACTACTACATAGCCTTGCTAACTTCTCTCTGTGCCACCATAAGCAGCCTGAGCCAAATTTGTGCCAAAAACAACCCTTTGCAGGGCCCCCATGCTCCAGCAGTGTCCAGGACACAGGGATGGCCTTCTTTGGAGATATCACAGTAGACTTCACAGAAGTGAAACCAAGTTGAGGTATAAATATCTGTTGGTGATGATATACACCTTTTCAGGTTGTGTCAAAGTTTCCCTACTTGCACCAAAAAGGCAAGAGAAGTGACTAAGGGTTTACTTAGAGAAATCATTCTATGACACAGGCTGCCAATGTCAATTGGAAGTGACAATGGCCCAGCCTTCATCACTGCCATAGTCCAAGAGCTAGCAAAAATGTTAGGAATCAAGTGGAAACTCCATACCACTTACAGGCCCCAGATCTCAGGGAAAGTTGAACGCATGAACCGAACCCTCAAAGCCACCCTAGCCAAATTCTGCCAGAAAACTGGCCTCCCCTGGGTAGACTTACTTCCCTAGACCCTTCTACAAGTTAGATGCACCCCAGGACCCACAGGCTATTCACCCTTTGAATTTCAATTTGGGCAGCCACCCCCAGTTATCCAGGCCTTCAAAGGAAATCTCAAACTTCTGGGGGAGGCTAACCAAGATTCCATTCTCCAGCAGGTGGGGAATGGAATACAAATACATAAAACTGTCTTGTCCCTGAATCTCATCCCACTGGGACACCTGGTGCACCCCCACTGGCCAGGAGACCTAGTCTGGGTCAAAGACTGGAAAAAAAGAACACCTTCAGCCTTCCTGGACAGGTCCACATACTGTGATCCTTGTAACTCATACTGCTCTTAAGTTACAGGCATTGTCCCTTGGATCCATCATTCCAGGGTCAAGAAGGCACACTCCAATAAAGAGCAGGACTGCTAGACAGTCCAACCCATACCCAGCCACCCCTTGAGAGTACAAGTCACCTGGGATCCACGAGCACCGACCTCATCAAATGCCTGCTAAATGGAACCCTTCTCCTAGTGGATCCTGTGCTTATATGGCTTGCTCACCTTGGTATTTGGAGTTGGAATTGCTGCTGTGGCTCTTGCAGACTGGACTGTTGTAAATAGAGCACTAATTGCAATTGCTTACTGGTGTATAATAGGATGCTTCTGTGCCCTGACTTGCTTGTTCTTTCCTTCCTTGCCCTCTCCCTAGGAGCCAATACCTGCCCCCAAAATGTATGGCAGCTGCCAGTTAGTCAAAGCTGGGGCAAACAATCCATGATGAACACTTCAGTCCTGTTCTTGGCAGGTGCAACTTCAGCCTCTGCAATATTTGACGCTTGCAAGGCAATCCAAGATCACTATACTTACACATTGCTGGTTCCCCCATACACCCATGCCCCCCCATAGCTGCCCCCAGGAGAGGGTGTAGGGGTTGCAACTATGGGACTTATGACAAATACCTCAGGCAAGACCCCCAAAAGGGCAGAGGATTCTGCCAGGCTTGGAGCTTGCTTGTAGGTGCCACTGCTCCCTGGAAGTGGGTTCCACTGACTTCACCATATCTCCTACAGAAAATCCCCAGCCCAGCAGGGTGTGGCATAGAAACCTGTGACCCCATAAAACTCACCTTATTAAATATAACCACCAGATCAGAAAATACCTTTTTAAAGGCCCAAACAGGACTAAAACTAGGGATCAGAATATACGACCTTTCATGGCTGGACCCAGGGGACCTCATACTGGTCCAACTGATCCTGGTAATGCAACCCCCAGAGAAAACCCTGATGAAAAATATCAGTAAAGCTGCCTGGACACTAAAATCCAAAGTTAGAACAGTCCCCCACAACGTTCTTTTAAACCAGGTTCAAAATTTCCACCAACTCCTAAGTGAATCTCGGCCTAACATAGCTGCCTCCTGCTGGCTATGCACTTCCTCCAGTCTAACCATCTTCCCCATACCTGTCCCATGGAATGTAACCCTCCTGACCCATGACAGCTCTGTGTTGGGATCCAGGCCCCTCCCAGTCTGCATAAATGAACCCCCAAGAAAGCTAACTACAAAAACATAACTACCAGGTCTCCTTCAACCATCCTCCCTCTTGGAAGGTCCAACTGTAACACCACCTGCCCACTCAATGAGCCTGACTGATGCACCACAAACTCCACCATCTGAGTCTGTGGCACCAATGCCTACCAGTGCCTACCCCAGGATGGCCAGGGCATCTGCTACCTGGCTTGGTCAGTACCCTCATTCTCAGTGTATGGAGATGAATTGCCTGGAGAGCTCTCCTGAGCCAAACAAGCAATACAGGCAATTCTGATACTCTTAGGACTAGGAGTAGTCAGGATCACAGCTGTAGCAGATGTCTCACTTGCAGTTGTTCTGGAGGGCTTACAAACACTATCACAGGAAACATCAAATGACCTCAAAGAAATATCAGGGGCTCTCAAAAGCTTGCAAGACCAGATAGACTCATTGGCAGAAGTGGTTTTACAAAACAGGCAAGGATTAGACTTTCTCACCACAAGTTCAGGGGGGCTCTGTCAGGCCCTGGGGGAAGAATGCTGTTTCTATGCAAACTCCTCAGGAATAGTTAGGGACAAAGTGTCCCTACTAAAAGAACAAGCCAAAGACCGTTTATTCCATGTATACCAGGCATCTGCCAATGGGAACTACTTCCAGTATCTCCTCTCCTGAATTTTGCCATTTATGCCAATAATAGCCTCAGTCTTTTTCCTCCTAACTTTTGGGCCATGCTTTCTATGGTAACTAACACAATATATCAGTTCCTACTTAAACACCTTAAAACACCAAATAATGCCTCATGTTAAATATCAGCACTTGGGAACTATAGAAAAATCCCCATGTTAGCAGATGATGCCCCAACAAGAATTACAAGGACACCAAAAGTAGGGAATGATAAGGGAAGTACTAGGGCCATAACCCCCCTCAGCAGAAACCCACAGCTTTAGGAAAGTGAACCCCCCTCAGTCTCTTTCTCCACCCCCTTTCCTCCATGGAATCCAGGTCAGGAAGACAAGCACTCCCTGTCTGCCCCTTTGAATTGAAATTTACAACTTTAAACAGATAATGACTCTTTTCTTCCCTAATGGCCCTCTGCTTTTAGGGAGATACGCTAACCTCACACCTCAGCTTTTGTAACCCTTCCTGCCCTCTTGCTTAGGAATTTGCCCACTTAGTGTTCCCATATAAACTTATGAAAATTGAAAAACAGGGCTCGGAATTTGGAGACTGAATTCTCCTCTGGGCCCACATGTAATAAAACTTCATTCATCCATACCCCCAAGAGTGCCACTTGGGTTTCTTTCCACCAGCTGCAACAATACATTTAGTTGAATCTCTCTAAAGATTTCAAATCTCACTGTTGATAAGCAATAAAGTATTCATGCCATTTACAGATGGATAGCAAAATGGACTAACTAAAAATATGAATTCTTGAGCTTTATCAAAGGTATACTTAATTTTTCCCCTTTCTTTTAAGAGAGAGGACTCGGCATTTTAAAAGAAATATTGTTACATGGAAGTAGTTTAAAAATACACCTTTCAGGAGAACACCAAACCCATGGTATTGCAATTTTCAGTAACTGGAAAATTGAGTACTAGTAAAATGTGAAGTTGTCATCAAAATACATGCTTCAGTGGCAAAAGTAAATAACAGAGACAAATGGATTTACACCAATTTAAAAAAATTATCTCTGGTAGGCTTCAGTGTGGTTCACCAGTCTGTGTCAAGCACAGTTCCTCTCATTCTCCAATTGATCTTCATCTTCCATGCAAATTATTTTTTTAGATATTTTCAATTCAGCTTTCAGGATCCCATGTTTGTTTTTCATTCCATATAGTCTTCTGACAAGCTCTGATCACTTATGTTTCTCTGATGATTGTTTAGGGCTTGGTCAAAAGTCCTTGGAAAACCTGGAGTGGAAGGGTTCATTATAAAAGAAGCAGTCAGAATTCTAGCTGTTTACACAGGGTAGAGGCATTATTCAAATGATTCATGGCCCTCTCCTATTCTCCTTGGGCTTGTAAGTTCTTTGCCAAGCTATATAGGTTCTAGGAAGAATTTTTGAACAGCTTCAACACATTTCAGAGTAGGTATCTTAGAAATCCCCATTCTTGCTAGGCAAGTTTCAGTTTCCTCTCTGGTTCTCATAGCCTGTTTTTGAATCTGGGGTCACCTGACTCTTGTGGTCCAAGTAAATTCAATACTCCATGCTGACCAGCCCATGTTCACTGGCAGTGAAGCAGCTTTTCTAATCAAACAATTCCATTGACTGTGGGGTGTAGATGGCTGTGTCGGTCTGACCAGTCATGTGGGCCACCAACCCTCCAGGATAGAAGCTTTGCATACAATCATTTTATTTTTTATCTTGTGTACATTTCTGTATTTAGGAGCCACCCAATTCTGTGGCATAGTGTTAATGAAAACAGCTTAGAAATGAAGATATCTACTTAGGCATAAGGGGCTTTCTTACTATCTGGCAGAATGCACAAGAAGTGTGGAATGGGCAATTTGGGAAGCTCTTCTTAATGTCTGTATGTATTTGCCTAGCAACTCAGACTTCTGAGGAAGTGGCAAGATGAGGTAAATAAAATTTGCAAGATGGTAGTCCTGATAGCTGTGTGATGGGACTTCCATTTCCCTTTGAATATCTCCAAAGAGAATGTGAAAGGGGAAATATAATTTATCTTTCATTCCTTTAAAGAGCAAATGTAAAACCATCTGGCTCCCTAACTTGCCCACTGTAAAATGCAAATGTGTATTATAGAAGAGGGATACCGATGTATTGGGAACCTCAGGATAGAACATTCCTTGTGTCTAAAACAGGACAGGATCCCTTTGGGCAACAGTACATACATACCAGTCCACTGTGGTGTTCAGTGGGTTTGGGAGGGGCAGGGATTTGGGGGTTGGGCCGGACAATGGCAGGAAGTGCCAGACAATGGCAGGAAGTGATGCAGGCTGACCAGGGGTGTGTCCAGGACCACCCTGATCGAACTCGGATCCAAGTTCCTCTTACAAATCACTCCCTCTTTACTTCATGTGGTGTATGTCAATCATGCCACTGTGGCTGGGCTGGAACTTGATACTTAGCTTTTGAAGACCTGACAGTCTTCCATGTGGCAGCAGTGGCAGTTGCCATTTTACAATCTAACCAGTGCTGAAAGAATGTCCCTCTGTCTTTCTCCACATCCTCTTCAACACTTCCTGGTATGTTTTAAATGAAATTTTAAAAAATTTTCTCTATTTGTATCATTATTGACAATGCACATTAAATACAAACAATCAAATAAACAGATAAAACACACACAAACACCAGACTTTTACCAGATTGCACAGAGATGCTCCAAAAAAATGTTCTTCTCTCTATTTTGTTGTTTTAGAATACCTCTTGCCCATGCTATCAAAACATTCTAGCCTTGTGGATTCTGGCAACTTAATAAAGAGGAGTGGGATTATGATCAGCAATACAACCTGCCACAAAGCCAATGAAAAGAAAGACATACAATTCAATGATAATTAAAAAAAAAAGACTTCCATATATTTTATATCAGGTTACCACAAAAGATAGTGGCATCATGTGAAATGAGAAGAAAATTAAAATGAAGAAAGCTATTACATAAAAATGCTTGGGTGTGTTTTCTTCTTGCAGAATGCCTGAGAGGTGCTGAGCTGGGCCACCTAGTCAGCTCTACTTCAGTTTGAAGATATTTTGCTTGGAAACATTGCCTGGAGTAGTAGCTGCAAGGTGAGTTAAACAAAATGCAGGCACAGGTAATCCTAACTGTGTGATATGGCTTTCTATTTCTTTTGAATAGCTCCAAGCAAAATATAACCTGAATAAAATAATGAATCTTTTATTATCTTAAGAAGAAAAGGCAAAGGAATGTGACTTCCTACCCCAGTCACAGTCACCGCAAATATGGAATTCACTCAAGAGTTACAGATCTCTTAGGAGCAACTGGATATAAAAGTACTTGGTTCTGACACAGTCCATGAACCCTATCAACAATACCTGGTGGTATCCAGGAGCTAGGACTTGCGCCCATCTGAGTTGCTTTCACAGGAGAATATATCTCAGTGGATTCCAGAGATTTTACAGATGTGCAGAGAAGGCTGCACTTTTCAAGTCTGTCAGAAAATATCTCCTCTTGTTTTTAAGCCCAGTCACAACTTTTGAAAAGTAAGCAGAGAATGATTGTTTTCCCCTAACCAACATAGTTTCAGGAAAGCAAGGATCTCACAGGTACCTATTGAATGTTTCTTGTGGGGGTGCAATTTTGGCCTCACTCATTGACCTGCCAATTTATCCTTAGGCCATTGGCTAGAAATGCACTGGTTTAGTTGAATTTCTGACTTAAAGGAGACCTGGCAGTTTTTACAGTGAAATGAATTGTACTCTGTTCTAAGCCCCTGATGGCCAATCTGCCTACTGTGTCTTGATCAACATTCTAGGAATGGAATTCATTGGACCAACCTTGTGAACTGAGCTCTAACCCTGGTCTTGCATTTTGATCCAGAGATGTGTGCCTCTAGCCTGAAGGTAAGTTCCCTGGGGGGTTGCAGAGTGAATGATAAAGTGAATTTTAGTGAGTGGCCTGGGCATGGTATGAGTTGTGTACTTCTCATTCACAGGGTGTAACTGGAGCTCTATTTGTGCTCTTGGAAGGCAAAGTGGCTGTTCCCAGATGTGGCAAGGGTGTTGTGTCAGAATTGAGGGCAAACTAGTTCCTTCTTGGGTTTGATGGCTGACTACTGGTACTGGTGGCATTATATTCCCTTCAAAATTTTGGTCCATCCAGACAAAGGTAGGAATTTTAAAGAGGATAACCATGCCCCCACCCCACAACCCTTCCACCTGCCACATGCCCAGTGTGTTTTGGAGCCCCTCCCCCCAGGGATTCTGATTGGTTTCACTTTTGCAGACTGCCTATCATGGTGACTAGACTGCAGAAGGAATGGTAAGCTTCATTTCCAGAAGACAAAATCAAAGAACAACTACAACATCCCCTGCCCTCACCCCACACCAGAGACTCCATCTGTTTTCTGACTGCCCCACCACCACCAAGGACCTGCAACTGGCCTGAGCTGGCCAAAGAGACAGGCCCAAGGAAGGCAGTCTGTGACTTACCAGCACCCAGGTTTCCCCCAAGATATTGTCCAAGGCCACCCTGCCACCCCCATGGGAGGAGGGGTGAGCCATCCCAGTCACAGTATGTCCTGCTGGTTTCTCAGGGGCCCTGTTTTGGCCATTTTTGTATGGACCAGCAAGTTGTACCCTCAGGGGTTTCCCTGGGTTTTATGAATCCTGGTTATGACTGGGGCTATGCTTTGTGTTCCCCGTGGTGTGGAATTGGGCCTGCCATTTTGGGCTTGTGTTAGGCCCTGGATATGCATTTTCAGGGGTTATTTTTGGGGTGGTGTGGTGAGGGTGATGGGACAGCCTGGAGGTCCTCCTGGGTAGTAGCCACATCTGACCAAGCACAACAAGGGTTCCTCTACATCTTAAGGAACCAACCTTTATTAACTGAAGTGGCAGTTGCACATCATGCCTTTGGGAACATCATTGTTTCCTCCTTACATAGGAATCTAAGTTATCTTTCATTCCTTTAAAGAGCAAATACAAAACCAACTGGCTTCCTAACATGCACAATGTAAAATGAAAATCTTTTTTTCAAGAGAGGGATACTGATGTATTGGGAAATACAGGATAGAGCATTCCTTTTGTCTGAAACAGGACAGGATCCCTGTGGACAACCATACATACATCAGAGGCCACCATGGTCATCCGTGACATTGGGAGGGACAGGGCTTTGGGGGTGGAGCCAGACAATGGCAGGAAGTGCTGGCAGCCAGCCAGGTGTGTGAGCACTACCACTGGATGGAACCTGGATCCAACTTCCTCTTACAGAACACTCCCTCCTTACTTCAGGTGGTGTATGTCAATCAAGCCACTGTGACCCAGCTGCAACTTGATACTTAGCTTCTTGAAGACCCCGCAGTCTTCCACGTGGCACCAGCAGCAGTCACCATTTTACAATTTCACCAGCAGTGAATGAGCTTCCCTCTGCCTTTCTCTACAGCCTCCCCAATACTTGCAAGTATTTTTTAAATGAACTTTTCACTTTTTGTACCTTTATTGACCATAAAGACAACGAGCTGGAAGCATCTTCCTTTGTGAGCCTTTGGCCTGAAGTGGACGCCAAACCACATTTCTGACTGAACTGTGCTAAAAAACCTCCTATTTCTTCCCCAGGGATCCTGGATGGGTCAAGATGGAGGAGACATGTTTCATCCCTGTGGGACCCACAGGGAGCAGTTCTGACTCTGGGAATCTTTGAACACATCCATGTGAGTATTAAGCTTCCTCTTCATACTTGTGGCTGGGAAAAGACCTTTGTTGCAGCTTCTCTGAGGTGTTTTTCTTAAAACTCCATTTTCTGCTATTGCTCAAAACTGGTTTATTCTCTACTTTCCCAAGTTATATTTTAGCAAGAGGACTTTTTATAGATTTGGGACTCTTGCTGGAGACAATATTGATAGACTCAAAGAGAAGGGAAAGTTATCTACAATACTGAAAGGAATGTGAAAAATATTGCACCCTTACAGTGGAGAAGTTGGGAACAGAGCCCTATTGGAGCCAGAGGTGAGAGGGAAAATGTTGTCCCTATGAATATACTTTAGTTAAAATTTTAAATGGTTAATTTTCCCTAAACGCTTACATTGATGAAAAAAAGAAGTGAAAAAATGATAAATACAGGTAATACAACACCCAACATTAATTTTAAACATTTAAACATTACTCAAAATTTAAAATTCATAATAATTTTACTTTTCTGTCTTTACTAAAAGCAAACTTGGCAGTGAAATTTTTGAAATGCACTTTTTAATTTATCTTTCAAATGAGAAAATTGCAATGTTGTACATTTTCTCATGACCCAGTGATGATCTTTTTAAGGTCAGCTTACTGAAATGTCTCATTTCACTGTGACTGATATTGTTTAAAAATATATATAGATAGATCAAGAGAGTTGATACTTGCACAATGAGAATGTAGTAAATTTCACTGAAGTGTACACTTTAAAATGGTTAATTTTATTTTAAGTGAATTTTACCTTTAAAAGGTATGTATGCCTTTTCCAAATTAGGAAAAATTTGTAATAAGGAAAATTTGTGCATTAAGAGAGATCAGTTTTTGAAAAATGGAAATATAATGGCGATTTTTGATACTTACATTCAACATTTCTCTGGGATTTAAATGATCAATTTAGGAGGTGTGTCAGAGGCTATTTTTCCTCAATTCAGATGTATTCATTGAAAGTAAATTTTATCTCCTGTTGAAAATTCAAAATCTGAAATTTTGCGAGTATCCATGGAAAGGTGAAATTAGGATGTCTATAATCTCATTTTTACATGCCCCTTTCCTGTAAAAATCATTATATTCATCTGATGATGAAACATTTTTAAATACTTTACTTGTCTCTTTCTCTACTTTCAAATTTGAAAATATATTATATGCCTCATTAAAATTTATATTAACAAAATACACTGCAAAGGGATAGACCTTCTAAAACTGTCCACCTTTATTGTCAGGAATTTTGATCAGCTTTACAACTAATTTCTCTTGAATCTGTATATTATCTCACCCTAATAAATTGCATCATTATTTGTAATCTATTTGAATGAAGAGATTTTTTATTTCAGCATAGTATATTTCTTAATTTTATACCATATATACATTACATATAGTTTATATTATATATACATTAAATAAATGTTAATTTGTGCATGAAGTTCCCTGATTACATTTGCTCCTCTACTGTTTGGCACATAAGGGTAAATTTCTGCATTTTATATCCCCCAGCCCTTCCCTGCCTTGCAAATCTTGAAAAGGAAACTGTCCTGGCCCACGGGACAGTCAACCTGGGGCTCCAGCTCCTATGAGGGAAGAATGATATGGGACAAGAGACACGAAGAATGACAGCAAGAGAGGATTCTGATCAAGCTGCAAAAGTTTATTGAAAAGGCAGGGTATATATGCTTTCAGGGGAGAGGGGGTGGCTACTAAGTGGCTACTAAGGATGGGTGGCGGTCTATGATTGGTGGTCGCTGTTGCTAGGGAGGGGTTAGGGCTTTCAGAGCGAGTTGCTAGGGCTTTGGGCGTGAACTGCCTAAGGCTTCTGGGGAGAAGGCTAGCTTAGGCTGTTGTTGTTTCAACCCAGGCAGCCATGTTCCAAGTTACCAGCATTGCTGAAGGTGATTATTATATGCTGCCATTATCATCCCCAATAGGAAACAAAACCACAGCAATTCTCCCCAGCAGGAACCCCAAGCTTATAAAATATGTGTGGTCATTAAAAACCCATACAACCATCCGGGCCTAATGGGGGAATGGCTCCACTCGTGCTGGGGAAAGGTCAATCACTTCCAGCCCCCCCACTGCTGAGATGCTAATGGCAAATATCCGCTTCTGTAACTCTGCTTGCTTGTCTTGCTCAGAACCTTATATAGAAATGTATATGTTTAAACCTACCAATCCTGTCTCTTTCCATGTGTGGGAAAGTTTGGCGTGCGTGGGAAGAAAGTCTATAAAGGCTGAAACCTCCACATTTTAGGTGCAACTTTTACTAAGGAGCATGCCCCGGCCAGTAATAAAGGTTCCATTAAATTTTTCTCCTGGGAGTTGTTATTTATATGAAGTAATCCACTTCATACTGGAGGCCCCAGTGGGATAGACAGGAGCCAGCCACATTGAGGCCTTCAGGGGGAAGGCCTCTGAGGAATGTTCCTCAGACTTGGTAGTTCCTCAGTCTGGCCAGAAACTCCACAGGAGATTATTAATTCGACCTAAGGAACCACCAGTTATGTTCTGTTTTGGTAAGTCTGGATCCAGGGGAGGCCATTGGGCTGTGGGACATGGCACCACTCCCGCAGCCTGGCCACCGGGTGAGACATCACCCCGGGCCTCAGAATAGGCTCAAAGTTTGTGTGTCTGTGTCTGTAGCTGGCTGTCTGTCCATAACATTTTTGCTCAGTTTCTGTTCTGTGCTCCTTTTGATTGTTACTATGGGTCAATCCTCCTCTTGTCCTACCTCACCCCTTGCCTGTTTTCTAAAGAACTTTCAGGAATTCAAGAAGGCAGCAGCTGGTTATGGAGCCAAGGTCAACCCGGGGACCCTCCAAACCCTCTGCGAATTGGAGTGGCCCACCTTTGGTTTGGGCTGGCCATCTGAAGGAACCACGTACCTCCCAACAGTCTACCACATCCAGAGGGTCATCTATGGCAAACCTGGGCACCCGCACCAGATTCCTTACATTGATGTATGGATAGAACTTCTTACAGACACTCCCAAGAAACTAAAAATTTGTCTTGCAGGACAAAGGCACCCAGCCAAGCCAGAGCCCCAACTTCCATTGAAAACTCCCATTAAGAAACCCAGTCCTTCAGTCCTGCAGGATGTCCTGATGAACCCCCACCTTACCTACCCACTCCCCAATCTACCTCTCACCCCCCTATGTCTGCCCCAACCCCATCCACTCCTCCTTTCCCTCTAAACCAATCACCTACAGACAGCCTATATCCTCCACTTCCCACACCCACTGATACCTCTCTAACCAGACCCCCCCGCATACATGAAGGGGCACCCAGTATCAGGCTTCTGCAGATCCCTGCAACATGCCTTACTCAGTCCCCTTACTGCCCCTCCACCAAGCAGGTCCAGGTCTGAGTGACAAAGGTCTCCTGCTCATGGTATATGCCCCCTTTTCATCTACAGACCTGTATAACAGGAAAAATCAAAATCCGCCATTCTCGGAAAAACCCCATGGCTTAATTTCTCTCCTAGAAACTATGTTTTTCACCCATAATCCCACCTGGGACAACTGCCAGCAACTGTTACAGGTCCAATTCACTTTGGAGGATAGAGATCGTATCCGGAGGGAGGCTGTAAAAACCATCTTGGGTCGAGACGGCCAACCCACTACTGACCATACTCAAATAGAAACTGTGTTCCCCTCTACCAGACCAGACTGGAATTACAATCAGGATCAATGTAAGGAGGCTCTTGAACGGTTTCTCCAGACTATCCTATGTGGCCTTTGAGCTGCTGCCAGAAAGCCAATGAATCTTTCTAAGGTGAGTGAATCCACCCATGGGCCTAATGAGTTACCCTCTGCTTTTTCAGAATGACTAATGGAGGCATATAGAAATTATACCCCTATAAACCCTTAGGCACCTGAAAATCATAGGGCTATAAATATAACATTTGTATCACAGTGTACTCCTGATATACGAAAGAAATCACAATGTCTAGAGGGGTTTGAAGGGAAGCTATTATCTGAACTGATGGAGGTGGTGCAGAAAGTGTATAACAATAGGGAGGATGCCGATACTCTAAAAACCAAGAAGGTGGCAAAAGTCCTGCTGAGCACAATGGTGACAGAGAGCGCTAGGACCCCTTCCTCCTGTGGATTCTCTGGGAACCAGAGAAAGCCAAGGCAAGGTAGACCAGGACTGCAAAAGGACCAGTGTGCTTACTGCAAAGAAAAGGGATACTGGAAAAACGAATGCCCCCGAGGCCGGGCAGACCCCAGCCCAGCCCTGCAGTTGCTAGACTGACAGGGCCAGGGCTTGCCAGGCCCCCAGGAGCCCATGGTGAAACTAACATCAGGGGCAGCCCTGTTAACTTCCAGGTTGATATGGGGACTACATACTCTGCCCTAAATTGGACCCTGGTCCCTTTAAAGCTGAACATACTCTGGTTCAAGGGGCCACCGGGAAGATACACTCATCTCTGGACCACCATCTGGACCATGAATCTTGGATCTGGGACCGTCACCCACTCTTTCCTCATTATGCCTGACTGTCCCTACCCCCTTCTGGGATGAGACTTGCTACAAAAATTGAAAGCCACCATCTCCTTCCAGGATGGTGAGGCAAAACTAAAGTTCAGCGCTCAGCCCCAGACCCTCCTAGTAACCTTCCGTATCTTGGAAGAATATCTCCTAATAGGCCTTGAGACACTGCCAGTGGCTAATTGGTTGCTGCAAGAATTCCAGCACCTGGTTCCCGGAGTCTGAGCCAAGACAACCCCCCTCCAGGCTGGCTCAGCATCAGGCCCCCATGGTGGTGCAACTACTCAGCACATCTCTCCCCATCCAGGTATGGCAGTATGCCATCAGCCACAAGGCCAGGACTGGAATTGAAAAACACATCAACCATCTACTCAATGCAGATATTCTTGTTCCTTGCCAGTGCCCGTGGATCACCCCCTTACTTCTTGTGCAAAAGCCGGGCAGCACAGACTATTGGCTGGTACAGGATCTTAGAGAAGTAAATAAGAGGGTTGAAACAATACAACCTGCCATCCTTAACCCATACATGCTTCTAAGCCAGCTCCCTCCAGAACATACTACCTACACTGTCCTGGATTTAAAAGACACATTCTTTTCTATACCTTTGGCACTGGTTAGCCAGCCCATTTTTGCCTTTGAAGACCCTCGGTCCAAGGAATGTGGGCAGCTGACATGGACCAGGCTTCCCCAAGGATTCAAAAACTCCCCCACCTTGTTTGGGGAGGCTCTGGGGTGAGATTTGTCCCCCTTTAGAGAGGTGCATCCAAGTGTTACCCTACTCCAGTATGTAGATGACCTTGTCCTAGCTGCACAGGACTCAGACTCATGCAGAACAGCAACTCTCAGCCTACTCAAAGCCTTAGCAGAAATGGGATATTGTGTGTCCACCAAAAAGGCTCAGCTCTGCTCCCACTCTGTAACATATCTTGGATACATCTTAGAAAAAGGGGAGCGGCGACTTTCATGCAACAGGATACAAGCCGTAATGGGCATCTCTGCGCCAACCTTGAAATGACAGGTACATGAATTTCTTGGCATGGTGGGATATTGCGGACTGTGGATCCCTGGATTTGCAGAAATTGCTAAGCCCCTTTACGCCACTACAGCGGGCAAGTGACTTGTGGTGTACCAAAGAACAGCAGGAAGCTTTTACATGCCTGAAGACAGCTCTGGCGAGTGCCCCCACCCTCGGGTTACCTGATTTGTCCAAACCCTTTCATCTATTCATTGATGAAAGTCACAGAGTTAGCAAAGGAGCCTTAACCCAGTCCATTGGGCCTTGGCACTGACCAGTAGCATACCTCTCAAAAAAACTGGACTATGTAGCTGCCGGATGGCCCAACTGCCTAAGAGCTGTCGCAGCTACTGCTCTTTTAGTTAAGGAATCCTCTAAGTTAACCTTTGGCCAAAACCTGGTGGTAACAGCCCCACATTCAGTAGAAACCCTCCTCCACAATCCCCCAGACTGCTGGATATCTAATGCCAGAATCACGCAATATCAAGTGTGATTATTGAACGCACCCTCTGTAGTATTCTCAAAAACGTAGGCATTAAATCTGGCCACCCTGCTCCCTGACCCTAGTGCCCCCCCCAGTGGCCCACACCTACTTACCCTTGCTGGAAACCCTGATGGGGCTACGCCCAGACCTCACCTATGTGCAGCTGCCTGATGCATCCCATAATCTCTATGTAGATGGCAGCAGTTTTGTTAAGGATGGAATCCATTACTCAGGAGGGGCTGTAGTAGAGCCACCTAAAACTATCTGAGCTCAAGCTTTAAGCCATGGCACCTCCACCCAATGGGCCAAATTAATAGCCCTTACTCAGGCTTTAAGATAGGCAAAAGACCAAACTATCAATATTTACAAGGACAGTCGCTATGCCTTTGCTACAGCCTATGTACACGGTGCACTGTACCAAGAGCGAGGATTCCTAACATCTGGAGGAAAGAGATTAAAAATGGAGCTGAAGTCCTTGCATTATTAGAAGCCATTTGGTTCCCTGACTGAATAGCCATTGTTCACTGCAAGGGACACCAGAAGGGAAACTCCCCGCAGGCTGAAGGCAACCGACTAGCAGACGAAGTCACGTGAGCCGCTGCTTTCCTACCAGTCACCCTTGTCCAAATGCTCCCGACAGTCCCTAGCTGGGAACTCCCAGTACTACGCTGCTCCCAAAAGACATTAAGCAGGCAGAAGGTTTAGGAGCTAAAACTCCCCAGAAGGCTGGTTAGTCCTGCCTGATGGCAGGACATATCTACCTGAAGCAGTGGGAAGGCAATTAGTCAAAAGGCTGCACGACACCACACATATGGGTGGCACTTAATTAATAAAACTAATAAAAAGAGACTTTTATTTCCCAGGTTTGTCTAAAATCAGCAAAAGCATCCCATCAAGATGCAAAGTCTGTGCCAGAGTAAATCAAAGAGGAGGTGCCCAAGCTTCAGTGGGAACTAGGCTCTGAGGGATGAAACCAGGGGAACACTGGGAGATAGACTTTACTGAAATAAAGTTGGGAAAATATGGGTATAGCTATCTCCTGGTGCTGGTAGATACATTTTCAGGATGGGTGGAAGCCTACCCGACTAAAAATGAAACAGCCACAGTAGTAGTTAAGAAGCTGATAGCAGAAATCATTCTGAGATTTGGGCTTCCTCTTAGAATAGGGTCAGATAACGGTCCAGCCTTCATAACACAGGTGACTCAACAATTGGCTAAAGTCTTGGGTATGCACTGTGCATTTCAGCCCCAAAGTTCAGGACAGGTTGAAAGGATGAACTGCACCTTGAAAGAAACCCTAACCAAGTTGGCTCTGGAGTCTGGTGAAACCTGGGTGGGTCTCCTACCTTTTGCCCTCCTTAAGGCCAGATGTACCCCCTACATTCAGGGCATTATGCCCTATGAAATATTATTTGGCAGACCCCCACCCATGTTGCCCAAGTTGGGGTTGGAAAAATTATCTGAATATGACAACCAATATCTTTTCTCTACTCTAAAGGACTGGACTGGATTAGGAAAATGGCCAATCGAACGGTCCAAGAAACCCATTCCCCTCATCCATGTACTAACCCTCCTTTATTTCAGGTGAAGCTTGGAAATCTAGTCTGGGTATGGAAGCTCCAAGCTGGAATACTCGAGCCATGGTGGACCGGCCCATATGTGGTGATCCTCACAACACCCACAGCAGTAAAAGTCATGGGGAAAAGACACTGGATACATGAGTCCCAGCAGTCATCAGGTCCAGTACGGGGGACTCAGAGGCAGAAAAGTGGACAGTCACTAGAACAGAAGACCCCTTAAAGATCAAGATTTGCCAAACAAGTTAAGACTAAGGATGGGGAAGATGGAGGGATATGGCAACAACCTGGCAAATGAGATTGCTGCCTCTCTTGGTCATTAGCATGTGTGTCAATAGTTTTTGATTAACCTCCTATAACTGGAGTATTATAAGAACAGGGGACGGGAAGGTTCTAAGTGTCACTCAAACTACTGGGAAAAGTCCTACCTTCTCTTTCAATCTGTGTGCCCTTCTTGGGGAGAATTGGAACAACCCAGACACAGAGCCAGAGGGCCTTCCTTCAGGTTGTGGATGTGGAGACAAATATTTAGAAAGAGGACTAACTCAGGCCAACCTCTATGCCTGCCCTGCAGATGGGCCCCCAGAATGCCATACTTGAGGGCAGTACTACTGTGCTCCATGGGGTTGAGAAACCCTAGCCCCATGGACTTCCAGAGATACTGCGATCAGCCTCGTCAGGGGAGCACAGCCCGAGAACCCAAGGGTCTGGTAAACCCATTCACATCCATATTATTAATGGGCTCAATAATGTCTGGGAAGGAGGCAAAACATGGGACTCAGATTATATGTAGTTGGTCAAGACCCCGGAGCTGTGTTTACCATCCAATGGAGTATTCTAAAACCCCCTCCACCCAATCCAGTGGGCCCCAACCGGGACATTCTCCTTAACCCAGAACTGGTAATTCCACACAAAAGAAAACCAGGACCCTTAAGGTCCCCCAAGCAAAAACCCTCCAGAACCCCCTTGCTGTCCATGTTGTCCTCTGTCTTCACTTTCTTAAATGAGAGCCAACCAAATGCCACCAAAAATTGCTGGCTCTGCCCAAACCTCCAACCCCCTTATTACATTTGAATAGGAGCAGATGGAAGCACTATCCCCAATACATCACGGTATGTTCAAAAAATATCAGTAAACGAAAGCCAAAAGTTATGTAAGTGGGGTCATGAGCCAATTCTAACTCTGGGGGACTTACAAGCTAATGGCACCTGTTTTGCCCCCTCCTCAACCAAAATCAATGCAAACTTCCTAGGCCCCCACTCTTCATCAGTTGTTTTCTCTGATGAAACTGATGAATCCTATCATTGGAAAGCCCCCAATGGCACCTGGTTCACCTGTACCCAAGGAATCACCCCTTGTCTCTCCCCCCAAACCTTGTCACAAGCTAAGGCTGAAAAAGACCCAGTCATTTGCATCCTGGTGCATATCATCCCACAGGTATACTGGTATTCAGATGATGGAGGCCACAAGCATTTTAGAACTATGAGCTGGTTTAAACGAGTTCCTATTCTCGTTCCCATTATGGTTATGGTCAGCCTTGGGATTGGGGGGTCAACAGCCTTGGGACTGGCAGCCATGACCACTGGTAAAAAAAAATTTTAACACCTTATCCACTCAAGTTGACTTAGACCCTAAAAAAGTTAGAAAAATCAGTTAGTCATCTCGAAAATTCCTTATCCTCTCTGGCCAAAATGGTTCTGCAAAATAGGCATGGGTTAGATCTATTATTCTTTTTTTTTTTTTTTTATGGGTAAAAATCAAAATTCTCACAATACATACAAACTTTTGCAAAATGATATATAAATACATATGCATATATGTGCATTTGCTTACAAAAATGTTGTTTATATATATATATATATATATATATATATATATATATATATATATATATACATATATTTTAAGAGGTGCCCAGATTACCCAAAACACTGCACGGAACCCATTGGGATTCCCACGTTGCCCACCTCCCACACCTCCCATCACAGGGAGGACTATGTATAGCCCTAGGTGAAACCTGCTGTTTCTATTCTAACCACTCAGGAGTGATAAAGTAAAGCTTCTCATTAGTCAGAAATAGGCTACAGGAATGAGAAGAACTCAGAACAGAAAGCACAAACTGGTACAAAAGCCTGTATTCATGGTCTCCATGGCTAATTCCCTTAATCACCGCTGCTGCAGGTCCACTTGTCCTCATTATGCTAGGATTTCTAGTGGGCCCTCTTTTCATTAACTGTCTCACTTCCTATATCCTATTTACAGGAAGTAAAATTAATGGTGCTATACTCTCACTACATGCCTCTTGCTACTGACGCAGAATCAATGGTTTGACTAATACTATTACAGGAGTAGGTAATGAAAAGGAAACAAAGCCACACCAATTCTCCCCAGCAGGAACCCTAAGCTTATAAAATATGTGTGGCCATTAAAAAACCTGATGCCCATCTGGGCCTAATGGGGGAATGGCACCACTCGTGCTGGGGAAAGGTCAATCACTTCCAGCCCCCCCACTGCTGAGATGCTAACGGCAAATATCCGCTTCTGTAACTCTGCTTGCTTGCCTTTTTCAGAACCCTATATAGAAATGTATATGTTTAAACCTACCAATCCTGTCTCTTGGCACGGGCGGGAAAGTTTGGCACGCACGGGAAGAAAGTCTATAAGGGCTGAAGCCTCCAGATTTTAGGCGCCACTCTTACTAAGAAGCACACCCCGACCGGTAATAAAGTTTCCATTAAAATTTTCTCCTCGGAGTTGTTATTTATATGAAGTAATCCACTTCAATCTCCCCATGATTGAGTCATTTCCTCATGCTCCCAAAGACATTAAGATCTCCTAAAAGACTCTCCCAAAGGATTCTGGAATAGCATGCTCCAGGCTTAGCAGAGGGAGTTCTAAAAATATAATACATGTCCTTCTTCATGGTTTTCAACCTGAGTAAAGGGCAATCAGCCTTCAGAACATGCAGCAGAGGAAGGATTTCCTGTGAAAAACTAATACAAATATCTCATTTTTTTCACAAACACCCCAAAACATTCAGGCACTAAAAAACATCGTGCTATTAATATAATATTCACATATCTCAACCTAATGACAGCCAGACTCTTAAAAGGTTGATTAAGTTGACAACCTTGATTAAATTGCATTTGTGTAGATTTGGCCTCTGAATGCTTTATTGGCATGGTAGCAACATGAGTTGTTTTTTTTTGTTGTTGTTATTATTTTGTAATAATATCAAATGCATAAAAAATGCAAAGTAGTAAAATCCCTTCACTGAGATTTCCCAGCTGTTATAATTTTACCATATCTTCTCACTGAACAAACAATTAACAAAAATTACTCCAGGATATTTATCTCCAAAAGAAGAACACTTTTGTAGAAAACTCCAAATCAGGAAATCAGCTTTGCTTCAATGCCATAATACCATCCACCGACCCCTTCAATTTTTAAAAAAAACTTAATTCTTTTTATTCTAGTAACATATACATGATGAAATTTCCCCACATTTTTAAGTGTATTCTTCAATAGTATTAACCACATTCATAATGTCTCCTTCCATAAGGAAGAATATTCATGACCCCAAACAAATTAATTTACACACAAAGTCCCTATTTCCTCCTCCCCTCAATGCCTAGTAACCTCTAATCTAGTTTCTGTCTCTGTGAGTTCACTTATATTAGATATTTCATAAAAGTGGAATAAAAAACTATTTATGCTACTGTGCTTATTTCAGTGAACATAATCATTTCAAGGCCCATCCATGGACCATATATGTTGTAGCATGTATCAGAACCTCATTCTTTTACATGGCTGAATAATATTTCATTGTAGTTATATACCACATTTTTCCTATCCATTCATCTCTTCATGGTCACTTGTCTTGTTTCTACCTTTCAGCTACCGTGTCTAATGCTGCTATGCACATTGGTGAACAAGAATCTGTTTGAGTCCCTGTTTTCAATTTTTTTGGTTATATACCTAAAGGTGGAATTGCCTGCTCTTTGCTTTTTGAGAAACTGCCAAATGATATTACCTCTCTGCTGCATCATTTTATATTTCCAACCAAGAATTTTCAATTGTTTCAATTTCACCACTCCTTCAGTGACATTTGTTATTTTCATTTAAAAAACAATAGCCATCATAATGGGTGTGAAGTGGTATCTCATTTTGGTTTTAGTTTACATTTCTCTGATAACTAATGATGTTGAACATCTTTTAATGTTTTTATTGGAGGTCTGTATACCTTCTTTTGGGGAAATATAGATTCAGGTCTTTTGCTCATTTAAAAATTGTTTTGTTGTTGTTGGTGTTTAGTTGTGGTCATCCTTCATATATTCTGGATATTAAACCCATACATATAGGTTTGCAGCTATTTTTCCCATTCTGTAGATTGTCTTTTCACTTTTTTGATATTGTTCTTTTATGCATAAATTTTTTTTTATGAATTCTTGTTATATAGAAAAACTAACCTTGTGAATTTCACTTTAAATTATTCTACTAAACTAAATTTAAATACTACAGGGCAGATTAATATTTTTTTGCCAGTATAATTCCCTCACTGGTACAGCCCTGGTTTAAAGTGATCATGACTTCCTTAAGAATGTTGCATAATAGCCAGACTAGAAAGACAAAGGATAACATAATAATACGAGTAACAAAAAAATATAATACTTGATTACATAAAATGCATCCTTAAAAATATGCATTACAACTTTTTTTCCCCAGAACAGTACGTTTTTAAGGGTATAGATTATAAAGAATTCATGGTGTGTTTCTTGGAATTAATCTATGTTGTTTAAAATATTTAATCTGTTAGGGTAAAATTGTTCATAGTATTCTCTTATAGCTCATCTTATTTCTGTAAGGTTGGTAGTAATGTCATCACTTTCATTACCAATTTTAGTTTAATCAGTCTATATGTTGGCTTACCAATTTTGTTGAACTTTTCAAAGAACCAACTTTTACTTGCATTGATTCTATTGTTTTTATATTCTTTAATTCATCTCTGTCCTAATTTTTATTTCCTTCCTTCTATCAGCTTTGGGATTAGTTTGTTCTTATTTTGTATTTCCTTAAGATGCAAAATTATGTTTTTGATTTGAGATAGTTATTCTTTTTTAATATAGGTGTTTATGACTATAGATTTCTCTATTAGTAATGTTTTCAGTGCATCTAAGTTTTGATATATTGTGTATTCATTTCTGTTTATCTCAAAGTTTTTAAAAAAATTTCTCTTCTGATTTCATCTCTGACACATTGGTTGTTGAAGACTGTTGTTCAATTTCACATATTTGTGAACTTTCCATTTTTCCTTTTGTTATTGATTTCTATTTTCATTCCATTTTGTCAAAGAAGATACTTATGATTTCAGTGATTCTGTATATGCTTTGGGACATGTTCTTTCCTGGAAATTTTCCATATGCAATTGAGAAGAATGTATATTCTGTTGGATCTAGTTGGTTTATAGAATTTCCTCTATTTCCTTATTGATCATCTGTCTAGGTTTTCCATGCATTTGTGAATGTGGGAAATTGAATGTTCCAAATATTATGGTAGAGATGTTTATTTCTCCCTTCAAAATTCTCATTTTTATTGTCCGTATAACTTTGGTATTCTGTGGCTCCTGGCATATGTATTTATAATTAGTATATGTTTTTGATATATTGATGATTCTATAGATATGTTATATACTTTGATTTAATTTTGTCTAATGTGACTAGCCAACCTCCTTGCTTTTGGTTACCATAGCTAGCAGCATTGCAATATTTTTTTCCATTCTTTCACTTTCAAACTCTGATCCTTATAAATGGGATGAATATGGACAGAGAAAAAGAGAAAATCATACAAGTAAGAAACTGAAAGCAACAAAACCTGGAAGAGAAGGGAAAGACCAGCAGATGCCACCATGTGCCTTGCCATGTGACAGAGGAGTCCAGGATTGCCAGGAGCTGTTCCTCAGGAAGAAGGCAACAACTGATGATGCCTTGACTTGGAAATTTTTCTCAGCCTCAAAACTGTAAGCTTTTAAGTTGATAAATTGCCATTGTTATAAATGGTCCCATTTCATGGTGTCTGCATTTTGGCACCCTAGTAAGCTAAAATATTTGAGTTGCTTTCATCTTTTGGCTTTTATGAATATTGCTGCTATGTGCACCACTGTACAACTCTCTGTTCAAGTTCCTATTCTTCCATTCTTTTTTAAGAATATACCTAGAATTAGAACATCATGTCATATGGTAGCTCTTTGTAGAAATGTCTACTTAAGTTAGCCAGGAAACCATCTGGTCCTAAGGTTTGCTTTGTTGGGAAGCTTATGGTTACTGATTTAATCTTTATTTCTTCTTGGTCTTTGAAATTTTCTATTTTTTCTTTTTTTAGTCCTTTTATTTTTATTTTAATAATAATTAAAAAAATTTTTTAAAGATACTTAGATTACATAAATGTTACACAAAAACTATAGGGATTCCTATATGCCCCACTCCCCACACCTCCCACACCCTCCCACATAAACATCTTTCATTAATGTGGAACAATCATTGAAATTGATAAATGCCTCCTGGAGCTTTGCAATTAAGCATGGACTATAGTTCACATTGTAGTCTACACTCTCTCTCACACAGTTCTACATGTTATGTGATGTTATAATATCTAGATAATCTAAGCACTTAAAAATATATATATATATAAAATAACATTTATGTAAGCAAATGCACATATATGCATATATATTTATATATCATTTTACAAATATTGGTATGTATTGTGAAAATTTTGATTTTCACCCACAGTAAAAAAAAAAAAAAAAAAAAAATGCCTATATCTGTCATTGCCCTGTCTTTCAGGCTGATTCTCAAGTCCCAAAAAAGCCCCCATATTGCAACTGTTTTTCCCTCTCCCTTCCTGCAGAGCTTCCAGTGGCCACTGTCTCCACATCAGTGTTGTAATTTCTTCCATTGCCAGAATCACAAAATGTCTATAGTAGAAATCCAATAAGTTCAACTCTAGTCCATAGTTATTTCCCCAATCCTGAGGATTCTGAGATGGTTATGTCCACTCCACCTCTAATTCAGAGGGGCTTATATCCCATGGGGAAGATAGATAGGAATATCTTGCTTGCAGTTGTGCACTATCTCTGTTTCTTGGGATGGTCATTGCCCATCATCTTCTCCTTGTTAATTGTCCTGGGTGAGTACAATGAGCTGTAGAGTAGGTGTTGCAACTCCCCTGAGGTTCTGAGACCAGCTGACACATGGACAGACCAAAGACTCATATCTCTTGTTTGTACACCTACAAACTTCAGCATCAAGTGTACATTTAAACAGAAGGGACAGATGAGTCATGTGTAGAGAAGACATAATTGAGTCCAATACTGTCATTCTCAGAGCACAAACTCCAAAGTAGGACCCATTGGCAAGGCACCAGAGATATCAGCCCTGACCATAGGACCTGGGTGTCTCCAGAGCTCTCAGGAATCCCACTATTTGGAGTAGTATCCATTTGGCAGTCTATGAGATCCTGCTGAGATGTGCATAAGCGTTACCTCTGGGATTACCTCCTGACTCACTTTGAAGTCTCTTACCCATATAAACTCATTTGTCTTTACTTTTTCCCCCTTTTATTTGAGTTCTTTTTCCAGTTGCATTGCTAGTTGGTGCTTGGTAGTAATCTCTTGGTGCCAGGGATTAGCCCTCATGCCCAGGAGTCATGTCCTGTGCTGGGGGCAGGGGGGAAGGTAATGCATTTATACGCTGAGTTTGGCATAGAGAGAGGCCACATTTGGGCAACAAGTTGGCTCTCAGAAGGCAACTCTTAGGCACCCCACAACAATAGGCTCAGTTTCAATTTCAAGATCAAAGACTCATGAGCATAGTCATCAATAGCAAGGGTCCATCAGTGCCTTATTCTCCTTCACCAGTCACTGCCCCTGCACTTGGGGGACTATTGCTCCTCCATTAGAGAATGTGGCAGAGCTCTCCTGGGTGGGAATTCAATATTCTCTTTGTTATTGTGTGAGTCTCCACCTACTGTGACAATGCCGTGTGAATATTTGAACATTTTTATATACCTTATATGTATGCCCAGGTGAACTATTATCTGTTGTGATATAAGGTATTGACACCCCACACCAATGATCTTCCCCTGCCCCAGTTGTAACCCTTCTGTGATCCAAAGCTTCTTCAAAAATGAAGCCATTAAAATAGCCAAATACAATTAAGGAAAGTGAAATAATAATGATGTTTAAATATATATTTATAATAAATAAAGTTTTAAAAAACTAAAAACTAAAATAAAATTAAAAGATTGGAATATTTAATAAATGAGCAATATTAATTTTTTTTTGACATTTTGCCTTTATTCACTGTAATATCTGGTGTCCTGTTTATACAGTGGCATTTTCTTCCATTTATTCCCTGGTGTATTACTACTTTTCATTTTGTTTTCAAAGAAATTTTAGGTCACAGTGAAGTCACAGTGTGCAGAATACAGAGGTCTCTCATATACCAACAACCTCCCCTTTTCCTCCTTCCCATATAAATATCTTTTTATATGTGGAAAGTACTTTTGTTATAACTGATATACAAATAGTGAAACATAACTACTAAACGTGGTCAATGGTTTACATTTTAAACCATATGTTTTTTATACATTTTGATGATATTTAACATGGCCTCTGTTCATCATTGTAAGATCATGTAGACCACTTTCATTGCCCACTAACCACCCCCTGTTTGATCTATTCTATTCCTCCCTCCCCCTCCCCTCAGGGCCCAAAATAACCCCCTGGCTTCACTCCTTGTATTACAGGATTCATAGTTACATGCAACAACTCTAAGGTTTTGACACACTGATTTGTCTTCCCTTATATAGAAACCCCCATACTCTCAAGAGACTCCTGTCTCTCTATTTGTGAACAAATCAGTCCACCTGAGTATGACAGTCCAACTCCTTCCCACTCATTATGTGGGTTTCCACTCACAGATACAACACATTATGACAAAATGATTACTCACACCCTCCCTAGAAGCCTGCTCCAGTGCACCCCATCCCAAATGCCACCCATACAACTCCCTAAACCAATAACTCTTCCTTGTCATATTGCCATAAGAGCATTCTGAACTTTGTACTTTCAACCACATACCTGTAAATCCCCTGTGTTCACCTGGTCCCTCTCCCAACCCTCCTCCCAGTTCCCTGGACTTTCCAAGTGACCCTTCCCTATCTTTCCACCTGTCAACCCTGCACCACCGAAACCAAGAATATCACAACCCTCCTGTCATATCCCTTCAATAGGCAACTACACACTTTCACCTTGCCATAGATTATGTCTGTATGGGTGTTGTCTCACAACCTTCATCTCCTTTTCTATTTCCTGTAAGCCTATCTTCCAGACAATAGCTTTCTTAGTCTGCACAATTTGCTTAATTCATATCAATGAGGTCATGTACTGTACATTCTTCACTTCCTGGCTTGCTTCACTCAACATAAGGTCCTCAAGATTCATCCATGTTATCCCGTGTGTTAGCACTCTATTCCTTCTTACAGCTAAGTAATATTCCAGTGTATGTATATACCACATTTTGTTTATCCATTCACCTGTTGATGGGCATTTGGGTTGATTCCAACTCTTGGCAATAGTGAATAATGTTGCTATGAACATTGGTGTGCATATATCTGTCCATGTTTTTGCTTTCAACTCTTCTGAGTGCATACCCAGCTGTGGAATTGCTGGATCATATGGCACTTCTGTAGTTAGTTTTTGAGGAACTGCCCAAATATCATCCAAAATGGCTGGACCATTCTACATTCCCACCAGCAGTAGATGAGGGTTCCCATTCCTCCACATCCTCTCCATCACTTATAGTCCTCTTTTTTTAATAACCACCAGTCTAATGGGTGTAAGATGGTACCTCATTGTAGTTTTGATTTGCATTTCCCTAATAGCTAGTGAGGTTGAGGATCTTTTCATGTGCATTTTAGCCATTTGTAGTTCTTCCTTGGAAAAGATTCTTTTTAGGTCACTTGCCATTTTTAAAATGGGTTGTTTGTCTTTTTTTATTTTCAAGATGTAGAATTTCTTTATATATTATGGATAATAGGCTCCTATCAGATATATGGGTGACAAATGTTTTCTCCCATTGAGTAGGCTGCCTTTTTATTTTCTTGATAATGTCCTTTGAGGTGCAAAAGTTTTTAATTTTGAGGAGATCCCATTTATATATTTTTTCTTTCACTGCTCATGCTTTGGGTGTGAAGTTCATGAAACCATTTCCTATTACAAGTTCCTGAAGATGTTTCCCCACAATATTTTCCAAGTCTTTATGGAATTGGTTTTTAAATTTGGTCTTTGATCCTTCTTGAGATGATTTTTGTATAGGGTGTGAGATGGTGTTCCTCTCTCGTTCTTTTGGATATGGATGTCCAGTCCTCCAAGCACCTTTTGCTGAACAGTCCATTCTCTCCCAGTTGGGTGGGCTTTGTGGCCTTGTTGAATATCAGATGACTCTATATGTGAGGATCTATATCAGAACTCTCAATTCAGTTCCATGGGTCAGTATGTCTATCCTTGTGCCAATACCATGCTGTTTTTACCCCTGTAGCTTTGTAGTATGTTTTAAAGTCAGGTAGTGTGATACCTTCAATTTCATTTTTCTTTTTCAGTATGTCTTTGGCTATTTGGGGCCATTTACACTTCCAAATAAATTTTGTAGTTATTTTTTCCAATTCATTAAAAAATGCTGTGTTGATTTTTTGGGGGATTGCATTAAATGTATAGATTAGTTTGGTTAGGATAGACATCTTAATGATATTTAGTCTTCCTATTCATGAAAAGGGAATATTCTTCCATTTATTTAAATCTTCTTTGATTTCCTTTAACACTGTTGTGTAGTTTTCTGTATATGTCTTTTGCATCTTTAGTTAAATTTATTCCTATGTATTTGAGTCTTTTAGTTACTAGTGTAAATGTTTTTTTTTTCTTGATTTCCTCCTTAGATTGCTTGTTATTAATGTACAGAAATCCTACTGATTTTTTAGCATTGATCTTATAGCATGCAACTTTACTGAACTAATTTATAAATTCTAGAAGCTTTGTTGTAGATTTCTCAGGGCTAAGTATAGGATCATGTAGTCTGCAAATAGTGATATTTTTCCTTCTTCCTTTCCAATTTGGATGCTTTTTATATCTTTTTCTTGCCTTAGCACTTGAGCAAGTACTTCTAAGACAATGTTAAATAGGAGTGGTGATAGTGGGCATCCTTGTCTTGTTCCCAATCTTAAAGGGAAAGCTTTTAGTATTTCACCTTTGAAGGTAATGTTAGCTGTTGGTTTTTCACATATACCCTTTATCATGTTCAGAAAGTTTCCTTCTATTCCCATCTTTCGCAATGTTTTCCTCAGGAAAGGAAGACTGAATTTTCTTGAATGCTATTTCTGCATCTATGGATATAGTCATGTGATTTTTTAAAAAATCTGTTTATGTGGTGTATTACATTGATTGATATTCTTATATTGAACCATCCTTGCATACCAGGGATGAAAACCATTTGATCATGGTGTATAATTCATTTGATGTGTTGTTGAATGTGGTTAGCGAGTATTTTGTTGAAGATTTTAGCATCTAGTTTCATTAAAGCAATTGGTATGTAATTTTCCTTTCTTGTGGCATCTTTGTTTGGCTTTGGTATTAGGGTAATGTTGGCATCATAGAATGAGTTAGGCAATGTTCCTTCTACTTCTATTTTTTGGAAGAGTTTAAACAGGATTGGTGTTAGTTCTTTCCATAATGTTTGGTGGAATTCATCTGTGATATCATCTGGTCTTGTGCTCTTGTTAGTTGGGAAGTTTTTGTTGACTAAGTCTATCTCTTTTCTTGTAATTGGTCTGTTGAGTTCATCCATTTCTTTTTTCATCAATGTAGGCTGCCTGTGAGTTTCTAGGAATTTGTCCATTTCTTTAAATTATCCTTTTTGTTGGCATATAATTTTTCAAAGTATCTTCTTATGAAACTCTTCATACTATCTGTAATTCAAAATAAATATTTACCATCAGGACCAAAATAAAACAAAACATAAGAATCAGAAGCCTAATATGGGAATAAATTTCCCCATCTGAATGAGATTCTGGTTAATGCCTACAAATCCTTTGAGGAATCCAATTATGATCCTTAGAATATTATAAACATATAAATTATTTCTCAAGTTCACAGCAAAAGATAGGCTTAGGAAATTATTATATATAGGTGCTATCCATAGATGAAGAAAAGATAATTTATATGGTAAAATTCATCTGTGATAATGACATATTCAGTGAAAGAAGTCAAAGAAAAGTCATTTCAAAGTGGTCTCCAGTATGGAGTCAATAGGATTTATATCATGAAATGGAGATTAAATATATTATGAAGAACATACTTACACAGTCAGTCTTGAGGAAATGTAACAAAGTTTGTAATGCTGCCAAATAATTCATGCCTCATTTCATTTTCAAATATGTTGTACAAAAATATTGTACAAATTCTCAGTAAAGCAAAAGTAGTGAATTAAGTCCTTGGTGACTTTAGGATGGGTGAGTGCACTGCTTAAGCTCCTGATCTCTTAAAGAGCCACCAGGAAGCAGAGGTTCTGCATCCTCAGCATTGCTGTAATATATAAAAGCATTCATTGCCATGCAGAAGCAAGCTTGGCATTGCCCAGCCCCTCTTTGTCTGTGTGGACAGACCTGCATAGTGATATTTTTAAGTGTTAGGTACTTCTTTGTTTCCACACATCAAAACCATATCACCCAACATATCTGCCAAAAAAACTCTAATATCTGATATCCATTAACCAGTCATTTGTTGTCCTTTATTCAGTAATTCCATGGGTTAAAGAGAGGTTATTTATTGGGTCCTCTCAAATTCCAGCACCAGTAATGACCTAGGCATTAGTCTTGGTATTACACACATAAATGCACAGTTGAACAAATCAATTATTCTTGTCTTCTTGCCTTTTACACCCTAGCAATACACAGAGAGTAAAGCAAAGACTAACCATGCTATAAAACAAAATAGCTTTAATATGAATAAAGTATGGACTCAAACTATAAATCATAAGCCTACCCTCTCCTATTTGATCATATCTAAACCCAACTTTCTTGATGTTCTACATCCAATATATCCAAAAAATTTTAGTAATGTTGAAGATAGAATGGATTCCACAATTATCCAACAAATTTATATATGAAAGTACCACATCCTGAAGGAGAGAAAAAAAACAATATTCATAGGATAATTCTTTGCTTTATATTGTGGAAAAAACTAATTAAACAATATAAGTACTTATCTTAACATGTTAAAAAGAAATACAATATAAACATCACTTATGGCATGGCATAGAAGCAATTAATAGGGAGAGGCATAAAATAAACACCTGAATTGGGATGCCTGTGGGTGGGACAAAAAAAGAAAAGTTTAACCCCAACTGCTTAAATTTGTGAAGACTTAGACTCTTTGTTTTCAGGTTAAAAAGCTTTTAAAATATAATTTAAGTCATAACAATTACAGTGAATTTTCATAAGTAAATGAGAATACATAGTATATTTTTATCTCATGCTCTTTGAGGGCACATTACATGATTTCAAAGATTTCCATTTTCAATTTTATTAAAATTATTTCCATGCTTCATATCTAAATTGATGAAGAATATTTGTTGGATTACTTAGTTTAAATCAGGACATCCATTATTGAGAATATCCTTTTAAGCTATTTTAATAGCCAACTCAAAGTTTCTGATATTGTATATGGAATGTATCAATGTAATATTGCCATTTTATCAATCCTATGAGGTGTTTGATCCTGTTAGAATTATTACTTCCAGGTATAAGTCATTGACCTGAAGTCATTTGAATCTTAGAAAATTTGAAAAATTGTGAACTATTTCCCCCTCCCTAAGGATTTGTTTATTGTCTTTGATTGGCATATTTTAATTAGAAATTGTACACTTCTACATATTTCTGTTCAACCTGAATACAGTTTTCTCTAATTTGATAAAATGTCCTGGACACAAACTTCATAATCCTTGTAGAGATGTCATGAGTTGTCAGTCCCTTGACTCAGAAAGAGATTCTGGGCCTGATAACTAAATAATGATTTATTATTATTATTATTATAAATGAGCATTAATTGAACACTCATTGTTAAGCTTATTTCAAAGCACTCTACATATAGCAATTTATTTTATTATTAAGAGTAAAAAATTGGTTTAAAATACCATCCACATTTTATGGATGAAGAAATCAAGACAGAGGATAAGGTAGTACATCATATTTAATGGTGTTTGAATTTATCTTCAGGCTCTACAAACATCAGGAGTATTTAGCCACATGGATCATTTATATTCAATCCTGACTTCCAGGGATTCTCAGTTAAAAATCCCTTTGGTGTCTAGAAACATGAATATTTCTTGTCCATCTAAGAGTTAGGTTTCTGCCATTCACTGCACTAGACACCTATTGTCTAGGCTTCCTAAGCAGCATATTGAAGGGTTGCAAGCTGTAGCTGTCCCTGTTAAGGCTACAGAAACAATTTTGACTGCAGTGATAGGCCCTTCCAGGCTAGAAATCCTGTTTCCCTGGAGGAAACACTTTTACTAAGCTACATAGTTTTTAAAAAATTAAATATATATTTTAAATAAAAGGTACATAGTAAGTACTCTCCTGGGTCTGGATCTATGACAACAGGATTTGGAGCATTTTTCAGAAATTACCAATCAATCCTATTAGGTCTTGTAGGTCATTTCCATTTCCTACACTTCATATATACTATTTTAAACCTTTTCCATGGCCTTTGAATCTCCAGAGTCCTGGTTTTCCATGCACATTCAGCAGATTATTTGAAACCTATTTCAGAAATGAAATAAGTACTTTTGGACGTAGGTCTTTTGGACCATTAAATTTCAAAGTAATTTTTTAAATTTTTAATTTTTTCATTATTTCAAAGTTTTAAAAAAATTGTATTGTATTCATTATTTTAAAAACTATCATTGTATCATTTTACTATTAAGTGTATTCAGTTATTTTGTTAGCTTCAATTTTGAAGAAGTTTTGGACCACAGAAGGTTTATAGCTGTGGCAGGGGAGGATCAGTGGTGTAGGCTATCAGAGATGAGGATGTATGGGAGGAGGTTCACCTGGGGCATACCTACAAGAGCTCTGCCACATTCTCTAATGGGACAGCAAGAATCCCTGAGTATAGGAGCAGTGACTAGTGAATGAGGATGGACAATTGATGGGCCCTTGGTATTCATAACTGTACTTATGAACCTTTTCTTCTGAAATTGTAACTTGGCCTTGTATTGCCTAAGAGTTACCTCTGGAAAGCCTCCTTGTTGTTTAAATGTGACCTCTCTCTAAGCCAAACTCAGCATATAAATAAATTACCTTCCACCCAGCATGGGACATGATTCCCAGGGATGAACCTCCCTGGCACCAAGGGATTACTACCAAGCACCAACTAGCAAAGTAACTGGAAAAATGCATTGATCAAAAGGGAGAAAGGGTAAAGATGGATGAGTTTCTATGGCTAAGAGACTTCAAAGTGAATTGAGAGGCCATTTCAGAGGTTGCACTTATGCAAGTCTCAGCAGGAACTTATTGACTCCCAAAGTAAATATAACCTAAAATAGCAGGTCTACTGAGGGCTCTGGAGGGCTCTGGAGACATCCAGATACTATAATCAGGGCAGACAGCTCAGGAGCTTGGCACCCTGCCAGTGAACCATACTTTGGAATTTATGCTCCCATTGTGAAAGAGTTGGACTCAGTTGTGTTTTCCCTACACATGACTCTTCTGCTCCTCTAGTTGAACATCTGGTTAGTACTAAAGTTGGTAGGTGTATGTCTAAGAGACTTTAATCTTTGGGCTGTCCATGTGCCAGTTGGAACCTGAATCTCAACAGGCTTGCTACATCTACTCTCCATTTCATTGGACTCACCCACGACAACTAAAAAGGAGATGATGAGTGACAATGACTATCTCAAGGAACAGAGAGAGTCTGTAACTGCAAGAAAGAAATTCCCATCCTTCTGACCAATGGGATCTAAGTATATATCAATTATAGGTGAAGTAGGCATCACCATCACAGAATCCTCAGGACTGGGGAATCTATGATGGACTAGAGTAGACTTACAGCTGTGCAACTGTAGACTTGTGATCCTAGCAATGGAAGAACTTTTATCATGGATGTGGAGGCAGTGGCCATGGGAGGTTATGAGGGGAGGGAGAGGGAATATATGTGTAATTTGGGGGCATCTTGGGGACTTGGGAATTATCCTGAATGACATTACAATGACAGATACAGGCTATTGAATATCTTGTAATAATTTGCAAAAATGTGTGGGAGAGAGTAAGAACTACAATGTAAACTATAATCCATGCTTAATGGCAATTCTGCAAGATGTGCTCATCAATTGTGGCAAATGTACCACACTAATGAAGGATGTTATTGATATGGGAAAATGTGGAATGGCGAGGGAGCAGAGCATATGGAAATCCCCTATATTTTTTGTGTAACATTTATGTAATCTAAGTTTCTTTAAAAACAAAATATAAAAGTATATTTTAAAATGTCCAAGTATTCCTCTATTGGCATCTCTCCCATAACAGATGGGGTGTTATCTTTTATCCCAGTTGTCTTCTTTATCTCTAACTTTGTGTTTGAATCCCATTTCTTCCTGCAGTATCATTAATTTTACATCATTATTTATATCATATAGTTTATGTTAAACTACTCCCACCCAATTTCATCTATCCTCTTAGATTTCCAACATGCTCTAAAATCTTCCATTCTTAAATTTGAAAAAAAAACCAAAACATTTTTGAACCTTTATTTCCAGCTACTGATCTCTCATTTCCTTTCAATGCAAGCTGTGTGCAGAGTCCATTCAAGAACATTTCTTTTCATCCCACCCCATTCTCATCCTTTTCAGTCTGGGTTTTTCTTCCTATTAATTCATGTACATCAGTCCTTAAGACAATATTTCATTAGTATAACAATTGCATAAGATTTTGTCAGCCTTCATTTTATTTCATGCTCAGCAGAACTGAGTTAAATTTTTAACACTCAAAATCTGGGCAAGAATTTCTTCTCTTAAGGGGGATCTAGTCCATTCTTTGTGCCACTTGGATCTCTCTTTATATGTTCAGGAAGTGCTCTCCCTGGATTCCAGGTGGCCTCCCTTCCTGTAGGAGTCTTGCAAGAGGAAGCTTATTGACAACATAAAGTCACTGCTTTGTAGGTGGTTTGGGGCTTCAAGTGATACTCATTAATTTCCATCTTGTTCATTCTAGATATCTCTCACCCCCACTTAGCCCCTCTGCTAGTCTAAGGAGCTTACCAGGTGCCAGATCATCAGCTTTGTTGGGTCTAATCTCCTGATCACAATGCGCTGCTTGCTGCTCTTGTCCATTTATTAATACAGTTGGGCAGGGCTATATTGAGAAGTGCCTAAGTAAATCATGTGGGTGCCAAACATATTCTTCCTTGCCCTCTTATAAAACAGCATACTTCCTTCCTCCTGATAGACCAGATCAAGCACTCCTGCCAAGACAGGGACTCCCATTCTTGCCTGTCAGGCCCTGAGCATGAAGAGCAAGAAATGCCCAGTTGGAGGACAGTGCAGAATTTAATAGCACTGTTCTTGGGCCTTTGTCTTTTACATAAATATTAGAATCAGTGTGTCAGCTTTGCCAGGAAATTTGGTGTGATGTTTGAGTGGAATTTCATTGTATTAATTAGATAAGTAATATATTTAACAATATATTGAATCATACCAATCATACCTCTGTTCATAGAGTTATATAAATTTCTAAATGTATTGCTCCTTTTTTCAGATTTGAGGAAAATAATAAATGATAACTCTACCCCATTCTGTAGGATGGTGAAAACTGGGAATGTTAAAGGGCAAAAAGTTGATAAAGATTAAACTGTCTCTTCTTCATTGTTACCAGTCATGTGGAGGACAAGGTTTGGATGAACCAATTTTAATAGCAGACACTTCAAGAGAAAAATTTGGACAGAGTAGGTTGTAAGATAAACTTGGCTATGTGTAGTAGAGTCACAGCAGTAGTGTTAAGATTGCTTTGGAAAATTTTTTCATAAATATGTGATTCAAAGAAAATTTAGCTAATAACAAAATAATGCAAGAAAGAAAATTATATTAAAAAAAATTGTAAACAGCCAAACTTAGCAAAAAATAATTGCATGATGATGCAAAGATAATTTAATTAAACTTATGATATAATTATCTTGGGAGTATTGGGCTTGGCAAATACACTATGGTGATGCTGCAAAGAAATCAATTTATTTAATATTAATGGACTAAGATAAAGCTAAAATGAATGTCTATAGTGTAAACTTGAAGAATTAAAATACCTCAAATCTATTATGTCTGGGAAATGTGGCTGAAAATGTAGAAGAACAATTTGTCATTTGAAGTGTGGCTGTGTTATTCAGTATTTTAAATGAAGAGTGCTTTATTTTCAGCCTCTACAAAAAGCAAGGAAATATGTTTTGAAAGTGGGGTACTTAGTACCAAGATCCAGGTACCTGAATTATTACAGTGTAGTCAAAGTAAGATAACCATTCTTAAAATATCTTTGGATATGGAACAAATGAGACAGTGGCAAAATCTTCATTTTGCAGGCGGTCTTGGGGCCCCAACTGCTACTCATTATCTCTCATCTTGTTCATTCTAGATTTCCCTTACCCCCACCTAGCCCCTCTATAGTCTGAGGAGCTTATCAGGTGCCAAATCATCAACTCTGTTGGGTCTGATAGACATTGTTCTACACAGGTTTTAAAGAGTGGTGAAATGGGACGTTGGAATGAATTCTGAACCAGTGCTGCTCATTCTTCAAAGTATCCCCTGGGATGAATCCTCTGAGATTTTGTTAAAATGAAGATCCTGATTCTATAGATCTGGAGTGGGGTAGGGCCTTTGATTCTGATTTTCTTCCTATCTCTTCAACATGCTCAAACTATAGGTTCCCTTACTACAGATGATGAGTCCTGAAGCCCTGTGTGGGGTCTCACCTCCTTGGAGAAGGGGTTCTCAAATTTTTATACCTACTGAAATCACCTGAGGATTTTTCACACTCTTGAGTACCCATGCTGAATACAGGGATGATTAAATTCCTATCTCTGAATTGGAACCAGACACTAGAACTTTTTAAAGCTCCCAGGTGAATTCAGTGTGCAGAGGCATTTGGGATCTACTTCCTTACAGTATGTGATGCAATATGGAAAACTATTATATTAATATGTGTAAAGAGTCTTCACAGAAATTGTATGGATTTTTTTCATATTATAATACTCTTTTATTTTTTTATTTATAGACTTTGCTTTTGGAAAAATTTACAGAAAAATTGAGCAGCTAGTACAGAGAAGTCCCACATAATTCTACACCCCCACACACACAATTTCTTCTAATGTTAACATGTTGCACTAGTATGGCTCATTTGTTACAATTAATGAAATTATACTGATACATTATTACTAACATTCATACTTTGTTCAGATTTCCTTAGTTTTTATCTAATATATTTTTCTGTTCCAGGATCCCATCCAGGCTACCACTTTAGATTTAGTCATCATGTCTGTTTAGGCTCCTCTCAGCAATAAAATTTCCTCAGACTTTCTTGTGTTATTTTGATGACTGACATTTTTGAAGAGTATTAGTCAGGTATTTTGTAAGAATCACAAAATACCCTCCTTGGAAACCCCCTAAGGGAAAGACTGCCACCAAGAAGGCTGCTGGAAGGACCCCAGAAGAATCCCATTTAGAACAAGATTGGAATGAGATCTCATTGGGGTCAAGGGAAAGCCTCCAGTGGCATCAACAGTGGCCCCTTGGGGAACTAACAGGTGAGGTAACCAATCAGAACAGGAAAGAGCTGGGACCCCTCCCCCAATATTAGGAAAGGAACAGGTAAACAGTAGCTTAATAAAGATAGCCCCCCAAATCCAAAACATTCTCTCGGCTTGGAGGAACCCACACCTGCAGGTTCCATTGCATAATCCTGTTCTCTTTCCCCATTTCTCAATAAGCTACTGGCCCAACTAAACCAGCATGTTCTTAAATTCTTTTATGTAACATAGCTAAGAACATAGAGAAATTCATCATTCCCTGACTTCCCCTGACTTCACTTTGATGCATAGTTTGTTTTTTTTTTTTAAGTGATGAGTTTCTGTTTATTTCTTATTTTGCTGCTCATGCTTTAGTTGTAAATATCAAGAAACCATTGCCTAACACAATACTCCCAAAGTTTTCTTTGGAGTCTTATAGTCTTAGTTCTTATATTTTGGTCTTTGATTCATTTGAGTTATTTTTTGTATATGGTCTGAGAAGGTGATTCACCTTCATTCTTTTGAATACAGACCTTCACTTTTCCCAGCACCATATAATTGAAAAACTATTTTTTCCTAATTGAGTGGATTTGACATCCTTGTTAAAGTAATTGGATTACTTCTGAACTCTCAATTAGAATCCAGTGGTCTACATGTCTCTCCTTGTGCTACTATCATGCAATTTTGATTATGATGGCTTTGTAACAAGTTTTAATATGAGGAAGTGTGACTCTCCAACTTCATCATTCTCTTTCAAGATGACTTTATATTCTGGGCCCTTATCATTCCATATAACTTTTTTATTGGTTTTTCAAGTTCTGCTAAGAAGGCTGTTAGAATTTTTATTGGAATTGCAGAAAATCTGTAAATCACATTGTATAGAATTGACATCTTAATATTTAGTCTTCCAATCCATGAACATGGAATTTCCTTCTATTAATTTAGGTTTCCTTTAATTTCTTTTAGCAATAGCTTTCCTTTACATTCTTGGTTAGATTTATTCATAACTATTTGATTCTATTACTTGGTATTGTAAAAGGCTTTTTTTTCTTGATTTCCTCTACAGAATGTTCATTACTCATGTATAGAAATACTGCTGATATTTTTTCATTAATATGTATTTTGTTATTTTTTTAAAAAGATACTTAGATTACATAAATGTTACATAAAAAATATAAGGGATTCTCATATGCTTCTCTCCCCACACCTCCCACATTTTCCCACATTAACAACATCCTTTGTTAGTGAGGTACATTCATTGCAATTGATAAATACATTTTGGAGCATTGCCACTAAGCATGGGTTATATTTTACATTGAAGTTTACACTCTTTCCTGCACAATTTTGAAGGTTGTGGAAAGATATGTAATGGCCTGTATCTGTCATTGCAGTGTCATTCAGGACAATTCCTAAATCCCCAAAATGCCCCCATATTATAACTGTTTTTTCCTCTCCCTGAGCTCAGAACCTCCAGTGGCCATTGTCTCCACATCAATGATATACGTTCTTTCATTGTTAAAATCACAAGTCTATAGTAGAATACCAGTAAGTCTACATTAGCCCATATTTCATTCCCCAATTCTGAGGATTCTGTGATGGTCATGCCCACTCCACCTGTAATTGAGAGGGAGCTTTGATCCCATATGGCAGATGGATGGTACTCTCTTGCTTACAGTTGTAGATGCTCAGTTCTTTGGGATGGTCATTGACCATCATTTCATTGTTAGCTGTCCTGAGTGAGTCCAATGAACTGGAGAGTAGGGGTTGCAACTGTTAAGATTCAGGGCCTGACAGGCATATGGAAAGCCTCTCTATTTCTAACTTTCCTCTCTATCTCATTTATCTCTGCTTGATTTTTTTTATTATTTTCCTCCTTCTGCCTACTTTATATTTATTTTGCTCTTCATTTCCTAAATCCTCCAGTTGTGAGGTTAGATTTCTGATTTGAGATCTTTTTTATTTTCTTTTTTAATGTATGCATTTAGAGGTATATCTTTCCCTCTCACCATTGCCTTTGCTTCTTCCCATATGGTTGGGTATGTTCTGCTTTCCTTTTCACTCACCTAAAGATATTTCCTGATTTCCTTGTGATTTCTTTTTTGACTGATTGTTTATAAATACATTGTTTGATTTCCACTTATATGTGAATTTCCACTACTCCTGTTATTGCAATTTGGCTGCTTTTTCAATTTTGGTTATGGGAGATACATTGCATGATTTCAAGATTTTTTAATGTATTGAGATTTGTTTTTGACCTAACATATGGTCTACCATGGAGAGTGATCCATGTGCACTAGTAAAGAGTCTGTATTATGCTGCTCTTTGGTGAAAAGTTCTTTTTATCTATCTACCATCTATCTTCTATTTGTCTGTCTATCTATCTATCTATCTATCTATCTATCTATCTATCTATCTATCTATCTCTTTCTCTATCATCATCATCATCTCTCTCTCATCTATTTAATCTATTTATCATCTATCATTTATCTATCTTAATTAGGTCTCCATGGTTAAGAGTATTTTCCAAGATTTCTATTTCCTTATTGATCTTCTGTTTCTATATCTGCTTCATTATTAAATGTATTGAAGTATCGTATTTATGAAGAACATATTTTTCCACTCAAACCTGTCAATATTTGTTTCATATATTTTGGACTGTCATTTCTTGCATGCATATTTATAACATTTATGTCTTTTTGTTGAATTGGCTTTTTTATCAGTATATAGTGACCATATTTGGTCTCAGAACAGTTTTTAATTAACATCTATTTTATCTGATATTAGTATACCTACTTCAGCTCTTTTCAATACTATTTGAATGGTATATATTTTTCCATCCTTTCACTTTAAACCCACTTGTGTCTTTGAATTTAAGGTGCGTCACATATAAATAGCATATAGTTGAGACATGTCTTTTTATCCATTGTGTCAATCTCTGTTTTTTGACTGGAGAGTTAAATCCATTTATATTTACAGTCACTTCTACCATTTTGCTATTTTGCCTTTGTAAGTCATACCTTTTATGACCTTTCAATTCATCTGGTAATGGCTTATTTCATATTTATTTAATTTCTTTGTATTGTACCACTTTGAATTCTTCTCATTTCTTTCTGAATATATTTTTCATATATTTTCTTTGTGGTTACACTGAGACCAAAATTTTACACCTTTAGTCTATAACAATCATGCTGACTTGATACCAACTTAATTTTTATAATATATATATGCACTGATCTTATCCTCCTCAAACTCCCACATTTATTTGAACTTGTTACAAATTATTTGTTTATGCATGCTATTTCCAATAGCATAGATTTAGCATTACTTTTCTTTGTCTTTGATTTTAGAATCTATAATAAGTAAAATGTGGTGTTACATATGAAAAAATATGACACAATAGTACTGACATTTATAATTACTGAAATGGTTACATTTACTGGAAATCTTTTTCTTCATGCCACTCTGATCCATTGTGTAGCACTTCTTATAGGGCAGGTCTAGTGGTGATGAACTACCTTAGCTTTGGTTTATCTAGAAGTATCTTATACTCACCCTCATTTTGAAAGAAAGTCCTTGCTAGATATAAAATTCTTGTTTCCTCTGACACTTTAAGTATTTCAACCCACTGCCTTCTTGTAATCATGGTTTCTGATGAGAAATTGGCACTTTATTTTATTGTGATTCACTTGTTTACACTCAGTGGTTCTCAATTTCACCACAGAGAGGTGCTGTCATCAGCTCTGAAAACAGCATTTTTAAATGTGTGCACTAAGGATAGCATTGTTTTAGAACAGTGACTGAAATACAGTTCTCAGATATGATTACTTTTTTACAACTCTCAGCAACTGATAAAATAGTCAGAGAAAATATAATGAAGATACTGAGCATTTGATCACTGTGAATAAAAAATTTAACTTAATGCACAATATATAGATCAGCAAAGTACACCTTTTCACATGCACTTAAGCAAGAGGGGCAAGAAGTAGAAGGAGACTACAGTCCTCCTATCATAGGTGCTGCTGAGCAGGGATGAAAGTTGGAGGCAAAGAGAGGGGGACAGACATGGACTTGTTCTGATGATGGGGCACAGGATATGCTGATGGGATTGGTGTGGGGTGGAGGGAAAGTAAGTGAAGAAAGGTGACAAAGCTGTTATGGGAACCCCTCTCAGGTGGAATTCTTGAACATGGAGCTAGATGAGGATGAGGTTCCTGGGTGCAGCCCAGAGTTCCATGTTGGTATGCTAAACATCCACAAGGAGTCATCATAAATCTTCTGTGTGTCTATCAGGACTGCATGGAAAGGATTGGGACAGATAAATAAATGTAGAAGTCATGGCAGTATAGGTGGTGTTTAAAGCCAAGGCACTCCAGTGAAGGAACATGATGCTGAAGAAGGAAAGGAATCCAAGGACTGAGCCCTGAGGAGACACATTGAGAAACTTTGGAGAAACTGTGAACACAGTAAAGAGGCAAGGGGAAAGGGCAGTGATGTCAGATGAATAACAACAACAAAAATCCCTAGGAGAATGTAGTGAATGAGAAACTAACTGATTTCAAAGAGGTGAGAATGTGTCAAATGCAGCTGATGGAGTAAATTAGAAGAGGAAAATTTGGGGGTAATGAAAGTATTATAAAATTTGATCATGGTGAGTATTACATAACTCTACTTTTACCAAAAAATGTATATTTAATTTTATGACTTTTACATCATGTCAATAATACCTCATCAGTTGTTTAAAAAATATTTACATATACCTGTCATATGATTAAGCTTTTCTACTGCCTTGTATTCACCCAGGAGACATGAAAACACATTTATAAAAAAGGACTTGAACATGGATATTCATATCTGTATTCATAATACTCCAAACTTGAAGTAACAGAAAAATCCACCAAGAGGAGAATAAACATTTTGTAACATAGTTATTCAGTGTCAAAGAACACAATGATAAAAACGGAGAGAAATGCTGATCCACACAGCAGCTTTAACAAATCTCAAAAAAAATATTTTTAGCTAACAACACATCCACCAAAGAGTATATTTTGTTTTATTTCATTTTTATGAATTACAAGAAGTGGCAGAAATGAGTGGTGATAGAAATCAGAGCAGAGGTTGCATGTGTATGGAGGAGTCGGGTATACATTGAAGGTATAGGGTTATTTTCTAGATTAATGGAAATTAAGGATTCATCTCTTGATATGGATTTTGGATACTGTGGGGTATGGGGGAGTGAAAAGTTTTTAAAATTTGACATTCAGTTAAGATTGACACATTTCACTACATTTTAATTTTACATCACTTTAAAAAAACAATTGAAAAAAGAGAAAGAATGATCATTAGAATGTAATGGAGACAAGATATTTTATTTTCTCCTCCCCTCCTCCACCTTCTCCTAGACCCTCTCTCACTGATGACCTGTCCAAGCTGCCAGTTCCTGTGTGTTCCAGGTGGAATCCTGGGGAGTTCCTTGTGGTTTGTTGTGGCTGACAGATCCATGGTTACTGGGCAGAGCCCTGTGGGTGGCTACAGTGCCATTGAGGGGCTGTGAACCTAACACCTGACATTGGGCTGATCATTGTGAAGCTGAAAGGGGTGATGAAGGAGCTTCTGCCAAATGACATGAGTCCAGACATATTCCACAGCCTCCACATGTCATCGGCTTACTGTGGATCCCTTATTGTTGTTCAGAATTGTCAGTCTGTTAGAAGCCAGACTTATTTAAGATGAGAAAAGCAGCTTGTCAACACACTGGCTGCATTGATTTAAGAGTAATGCCAGCTACATCATAGAATTAGTTTGCTAAAAGGGTTTTTCAAAGACTGTGTCATCTTTATATGCCAGGCTAGAGAAAGAGACTTTAAAAAGACCCAGCCTTGTAGATATCTACAGAAAGGCAAAAAGAATGAATAAGATGCAGATGAGATTAATTTCACTGGTCCATAAATTAAGAAAGAACATAAGGCCCCAAACTAGAAAAGGTGATAAATGAGATGCTAGATAAACTGAAGTCTCTCAAATGGGGTCATGAGAACCACCACAACACAAGGTGTTTTCCAAACACAGTGTGAGACCCCCATCCACCTCTGATGGCCTTTCCCCAAGGGGAGGGTCTGGGCATTAAAGCTGTGCTGTCCCCTCCCTTCCACTCAGGCCACCAGGGCCTCCAGGCTGTGTTCATTCACCCAGTCTCCCTCTGAAGGTCCTGGAGGCCATTGGCTACAAAGTGACCCTCTCCATTACTTGGAATTCCTCCATCTTCTCATCCTGGACAGAGCCATGCTCAATTCCTTCTTTTAGATGACAAGACTATCAACTTCTAGAAGAACACCAAGAAATATGGAACTTTCTTTCTTATCAAAGAAAATTTGAATTATCTCCCTGTAGTCAAAGTCCTACTATTTGAACCTTTACTCAAATTGAAACTTGATCAAACTACATATCCCAAAACAATATTTTCTGTTTTATTTATAGCTTATTTATATCTTAATTGACCTTAAGGGATCTAATTTTTATTATTCTATCTATATATAATAAATCATTTATATAATAGATTTATATATAATAATTCTATTTAGCTGTAAGAGACATTTAAATCTCAGTAACAATAATTTTTGGCACAGTGGAATAACTCCTAACAGTCACAACTCCTAAATACATTCGTTTATTTTTTTTAACTAAATATATATTAGTTTTGGTTTAAACTGTATCCATAGAGGGAAATTTATATCATTTAATATTTATATTCTAAAACAAGAAAGGTTAAAAATTAAAATTGGCAAGTTCACATGTAGATGATTTTCTTTCTCTGCCATGTGCTGCACTGAGAGTTTCCTGAAAATGAAGAAAAATCCCTTGTACAATTTGTAGAAATCTCCACATCCCACCCTTCATGCCTCTCCCTCATCTTTTGACACACCTCACAGGAAAGCTGAGGTCACCAGGGGTTTCTCTCCAACAGAAATATCTGGCATCCCTAGAATTAGTAGTTTCAGTCAGAAATGACACTCCCGCTATAGACAATGAGCTCTAACTGGGGATTATTAGTGATGGTGGAAGGAGAGCAGGAAGTGACACTTTGAGGAGGTTGGGTGGGGAAATAAGACAAAGGACAGAAAAATCATTATAAGATGGTAAGTGATTTCTCTTCAAAATTGAGCTTGCAGTCCTCATGGAGCTGATATTTGGAGCGGGGGTAGATATGAACAGGGAAATTAAACAGAGCACAGAGGATGTCATGTGAAGATAAAGTAAGGGAGAAGAATGCACAGGGAAAGGAAGGAGTGATGGGTGTGGGAAAGGGGGACTTGGGATGAGAGGTCAGTGAATCCCCTGTAAAAAAGGGGATGCCTGAGCAGTGAACTACCTGAGGACAAGCACTGCAGGATGAAGACACGGGACAGGTGATGGTTATGAAGGGGGTGAGAGAGGGGTGTGTTTGAGGATCAGCCAGTTGCCTGAGAAGCCTAAATGCAGTGAGTGAATGGTGGCCAGAGTGGTGGAGGGTAAATGCTGTCATGAGGGCAAAGAGTTTAATTTTAATTTAAGAGAACAGTACTGTGATGTGAGGAAAAGGGTTTAGCAGGAAGAACAGGTGGAGACCATGACAGGGACTCTTTAAGATGATGCTGATTGCAGCAGTAAGGTGGGGGTATGGTGGGAGAGTGGAGGCAGAGAGAAGGGGTCAGCTCCAAGACTTGTTCTGCAGAGACCTACAGGCTGCTAAGGCCTCTGTATTTTCCTTCCTTCCCTCTCTTTAGTGAGAGTTTCATTTTCCACCTTTAAGGCCAGAGTCTGTCCTCAAGTATCTGGTAGTCCTGGTCAAACTTTCACATCCCTGTGCTTGGGGGGAACAGTCAAGTTGGGCTCTGTGTGCCTGGTTGGAGCCCATGTCTCTCAGGGCTCCTGGGGGTTTACTGGCTGAGGACCCACATGGATCTGAGGCCTTTGCCTTGGGCAGCTTCAAATATCCACCAAAACATTCTCCAGACTCCTACCTGGGTGTAGTGAACCTGGCCACCAGCATTCTGGGAACTAAGGAGGGTCAGAGGGAGGTGGGCTCAGTCTACAGGCTTTCTTTGGGGCTCCACTTTAAGTGGGCTTCTCACCCCCTCCTCACCTATAACTATATCTATAAGTTCACAGCCTCTATCTTGTCTTTCCCATCTAGTACAATGCTTCAGTGGAGAAGTGGCCAGATACTCACCTGCCTGTGCAGACTGGAAGGAAATGCAGTTGTTCAACTCTTCTCATTTATGCTTACTTACTACTATTTACTTACAGTTTCTGCCTAGTACTGTACTAGCACCTAGTATACCTAGTACCTCATATACCTAGAACTAATTGCATTTCCTATTGGTCAGGACACCATGGGTCTAATCAGCCATTGGCTCAAACTTCTGTCTCTATGGCAACCCAATGTTGCTGAGATCCTCCCCCTGCATTGCCTGAGACTGGGTCCAATCTAGTAATGGGTGGCTCCCTGTTGCCACTGGCCACAGAGCCTGTTGCCTGCTTTGGAGACAGGCCCAGACAGTTCAAATTCAGTACCCACCTCAGACTTTCAGGATAGGTCCATCAACCACCGCTTCGGTTTGGGTCCTTGCTGGGGGTCTGCACTGGGTGGGGGTCAGGGCTGGTACAGAGGGGAGAGGGGTTCCTCGGGAGAGACTGGGCATTTATGTATGGTCAGATGATCCTGCAGAGCTGTGGGAGAGCCCCATCCTCAGTGTGAAGTTTGGAAAAATGGGCATCTGCAGTGGGGACTCCAGCCTTGGTAGACCCCCATAAATGAGGTGAAGGGGGTCATTGCCAGTGTGGGTTTGTACAATGGGCACTCATGTTGGTAGGTAGGGCTGGATTTTGACCTGTGTTTTAAACCTCAGGAAAAGTGGGTGGTGGGAGACTCTGTAATTTTCTAATTTCCAACCTAAGTTTTGGGCTGTCAGAATTTAACTCTAGTATGGCACACCTTTATTTACCTGCTGGGAAACAGAACAGGCCAGGATCCCATTGGCCAGTGATTGTTGGGATCCAGGCATCTGCCTAGTAACTGGCTATTTGTGGTTTCCATTGGCTGGGGCTAAACCTATTTAATAATAATGATTAATATCCCTTATTATATTGAAGGTTTAAATATTGGCAGGCATTTAGTTCAGATGTATTTTAGCATTAATCACTTACATCTTTTAACTTTTCATTTTGAAATAATTTTAACGTTAGTGGGATTTAGTGAAGAACTCAGTGAATAGAATGGCTTGACATTCACATTCAACACCAAAGGGGGTTCTTTTATGGGGCATGTCTATATGCAGAAGGGGAAAGGAGATGCTTTCCAAGGAATGAAGTGAATTGCTCAGTACCAAAAGGACAGGAAACAGATCATAGGAACAGATGCTTTCTGCAAGGTAGGAAAGGCTTATTGATATTGGGGAGATTAGGCAGTTTGGGGAAGATAAATGCCATGGCAGGCTTCTGGATAAACAGGTTAGAATCCTAGTGCAAGATCCACTGAGAAGTCACCAGTCACAGGGGCTTGAAATTTTAACTGTTTAGGGATCCTGCTACTATTTGGAGTGGGAGAAAGAACTGGAAGGGTTGTGGAAGAAAATTCAGTCATATATGCTACAATAATCAATAACTCACCTCCCACAACCCTGGTTGTAGTTAAACAGTCCAGGCAAGGGAGTGACATGGGCAGTGAGGTTCCTTTTAAACACACCCACCCACAGTGATATGCATGGGGTCACAGCTCAACCCACAGGTCCTGACACATTTAGTGGCTCTGAGAACCACAGTGGGAGTTTGGGTAATGCTGTCTTTCACCTGTGTCTGAGGAGACAAAGTACTGACCATAGTAATTAATCCAAGTCCTGTTAGGCCTATGTTCCTTGAAGCCCAGCTTGTGGCAAATTGGTACCATTTCTAGGGAAAGCTAGGGTCTTGGCTGAGTATAACTGTCACCAAGATGAACCTCCTGTAGAGAGAGGGAGGTTGTATAAACTCCACTTGAACCTGGGTGGGCTCTGTGACTGCTGTGAACAATAGAAGTGGAAGCAAGACTCACAATGCTGGTTTATAACTCAAAATGTGAGAAACTGGCATCTACTTCCTGTCTCTCAGATCATTATTTTTGGGATTACTGAGCCACATGTAAGGAGTCTGATCACCCTGAGACCAACCATGCTACAGAGGCCATTAGCACATGTCTGGGTGATACAACCAGTTCAGTCCAACCTACCAGTCATCCTTCCAAAGGCACCAGAAATGTGAGTGAAGCCATCAGGGCTTATGAAATCTGATCAGATACCACCTAAATTCCATCAAGTGACCTTGGTTCAGGCCATGTGGAAGAGGAGAATCATCCAGATGAGCCTTTATATCCCTATGGTTATTGTTGGTAAGATGGGATACTGAACACAATGTTATACATAATCCAAATCTATAGAAAAACATGCATAAATGATAATGACCAATCATTTTGTCAATTATATGTTTGCCCCATCAACACTTCAGTAATAAATATAAATCTCATTAACAGATATGAAAGATGGAGGGAAGGGTCTAAGTCAGAGAGAGATTTGAATATATGCTAGTGGCTCTGAAGACAGAAAGGGACCACAAGCCAAGGATTGCAGGTAGCTTCTGGAAGCTGGAAATGGCAAGGAAAAGGCAAGGAACAGATTCTCTGTAAATACTCCAGAAGGAACCATCCCTGCTGACACATTGATTTTAGCCCAGTGAGATTCATTTTGGACTTTGGTCCCCCAGCATTTTTATTGATTTGTGTTTCTAAAAGCCAAAAACAAACAAAACAAAACAAAACAAAAAAAACATTTGACACACATTAATTTAGGAAGGTCTGTTTAAACAGAAATGCTAATTGGATAATCATTGGGAATATTCAAAGTAAATAATAATAAAGACAATTCTTTGAGTTTTTGCTTAATTTTTTAAACCTGTTTCTATATCCAGTTGAAAACTGCATAATTGTTAATGTGTCAGAAATCCAAAAAGAAAACAAAAGTACTGATAATTTTTCCACTTGTGAAAAACATAACTAGGTGTTTTTATTTTTAGATAAAATATGCTATGCAAATTAATCTGTGGATATTAGCAACCAATTTTGTTCAACATATAGATGACAAGATAAATATAGTAATAAAAAAATTTGAACACTGATTTATGAAATTCTTTTGTGTGTGTGTGTGTCCTGTACTGAGTCCTTTGTGAACCTCAGAAAATTATGCTCTTAATCTACCCCATTCCTGTGCATGGAAGTCTTTTGTATGAGAGGCATTTTGGTTATATTAAGCTAAAGGACCCTTCAATTAGATTAGTTTTTTATTAGATCAATTTTGCGTTTTTGATTGGACTATGCCAGTGAGGTATGACCCAGATTGTATCTCCACTGTCTTGCTGGAAGCTTATATATATGGAGAACTGAAAGCAGAGAGTCACAGAGAACGGAAGTTCTGCCATTTTGACCATGCCATGTGAGTGAGAGAGCTCTAGTTTTGTCTACAGTTGCAGAAGTACAGAGAAGCCCTGAGAGGAGGCCCAGGGAGATATGCCTGATCACTCACACTTGAGCTTGGGGAGAAAGTGGCACAGCCTAGGCTGGGAGAGGAGGCCTGGAAAGAGATGAGCCATATGCTTGATCACCCAGAGCTGTGCTCTGGGAGCTGGTGTGCCTGGAGGCAAAGGCAGGGATTTTGGCAAAGATTGGCCACTATCTTGCCTTGCCACATGCCAAGATGCCAGGATGCCAGGATCACCGATAGCTGACTTTGGTAAGAAAGCATCTGTGATGATGTCTTGGTTTCACAAGTTTAGATGCTGCCACTAATTTATAAATAGTAGTATTGAAGAAGTGTTTTAAAATTAAACCACTAGAGATCATGAACTGCATTGGTGATACTGAAATAAATCTATAAGTGCTGTAAATATTAAGAGGGCAAGCAAAAATTCATGCTCCTTGGGAAAACCAAAACTGGCAAAAATAAAACAAACATCTAAGAAAATGTGGCTTCTGGAGTTATCCATTTAATAAGTTCAATATCAGAATAACAGAGCATGTTCACACACAGGAAATTTAAGATAACTAGCATCAGCAGAATATTGGATTCTATAAGTATCAGGGAATAAATATGATAGAGTGAATACCAAACTAAAATATAGATGGGGTTTGAAGTTTTTCCTACATTTAAAGAAGAATTAGCACCAATAATTCTGAAATACTTCCAAACACAAAAGAGGAGGGGATAACTAAAATGTGTTATATTGATACAAAAGAATACTACTTAGTTACAACTAGGAATGAAGTAATGCTACACACTACAGCAATGGACAAATAAAAATCATGTTAAGTAAAAGAAGTCAGACACAAAAGTTCAGTTATTTTTCATGATTTCATTTATGTGCAATATTAAGAATAGGTAAATCCACAGAGAGAGAAAGAAGATTACTGGATGCCAGGGTGCCAGGGTTTGGTAGGAGTGGGAAATGGGGAGTAGCTATTTGGGTATGAGGTTTTCTTTGGGGAAGAAAAAATGTTCTGGCATTAGATAAAGCTCATGCACAGCATTGTGAATATACTAAATACCACTGATTTACACTTTAAAATGATAAATTTTATGTTATGGAAATTCATCTCAAAAAATTTACAGATAATCATAAGCATTGAAACTGCATATTTTATTCATAGAAATGCAAGTTACTTTGAAATAGAAAATACATATTTTAAAGTATACATGGGAATATAAACATTAATAGCTAAAAATTTAAATTAACATTTCTTTTTTCATATTCATTTCTCATGCAAGAAATGATACCATATTCAGAGGGAAAGAAAAAATGGCAAATTTAAAAGGAAGCCCTGAAATTCCTTTCAAATGTTAAATTCAATTGTGAATGAAATGGCAATAAAATTATGTCCTACACTATGTTATGAACTAAAATTTTTACTTAATTTCTCCTTACTAAAAACAAGTCAAAAATCATCTTCCCTGGTTCAATATAAGAAAATCAATCAATGTAATACACCACATAAACAGATAAAAAGAAAAAATCACATGATCATCTCTATAGATGCAGAAAAACCATTTGACAAAATACAGCACTCTTTCCTCATAAAAACACTACAAAATACAGGAATAGATGGAAACTTTCTGAAAATGATAAAGGGTATATATGAAAAACCCAAAGCTAACATCATTTTCAATGGGGAAATCCTAAAAGCCTTCCCTTTGAGGCCGGGAACAAGACAAGGATGCCCACTATCACCACTCCTATTTAACATTGTCTTAGAAGTACGTGCATGAGCACTGAGACAAGAAAAGGACATAAAAGGCATCCAGATGGGAAAAGAAGAAGTAAACATTTCATTATTTGCAGATGACATGGTCCTATACATAGACAGCCCTGAGAAATATACAACAAGGCTTCTAGAACTTATAAAGGAGTTCAGTAATGTTGCAGGCTATAAGATCAACGCTCAAAAATCAGTAGCATTTCTGTATACCAATAACCAGCAAACTGAGGAGGAAATCAGGAAAAAATACCATTTACAGTAGTAAAAAAAAGAATCAAATACCTAGGAATAAATTTAACTAAAGATGTAAAGGACTTATATACAGAAAAGTACACAAAACTGTTAAAGGAAATCAAAGAAGACTTAAATAAATGGAAAAATATTCCCTGTTCATGGATGGGAAGACTAAACATCATCAAGATGTCTATCCTACCCAAACTAATCTACAGATCTAATGCAATCACAATAAAAGTCAACACTGTATTTTTTAAGGAACTGGAAAAATTAACCACAAAATATATTTGGAGAGACAAGAGGCGCCGAATTGCCAAAGATATATTGAAAAAGAAAAATGAAGTTGGAGGTATCACACTACCAGACTTTAAAACATACTACAAAGCTACAGTGATCAAAATTGTGTGGTAATGGCACAAGGATAGACCTACTGACCAATGGAACCAGACTGAGAGTTCTGATATAGATCCTCACATATACAGTCATCTGATATTTGACAAGGCCACAAAGCCCACTCAGTTGGTAGAGAATGGCCTCTTTAACAAGTGGTGCTTGGAGAACTGGATATCCATATCCAAAAGAATGAGAGAAGAATACCATCTCACACCTTATACAAAAATCAACTCAAGATGGATCAAAGATCTAAATATAAGAGCCAAAACCATAAAAACCTTGGAAGATAATGTTGGGAAGCATCTACAGGACCTTGTAATAAGAAATGGTTTCATGAACTTCACAGCCAAAGCACGAGCAGCAAGAGAAAAAATTGATAAATGGGATCTCCCCCAAATTAAAAACTTCTGCACGTCTAAGGATGTTATTAAGAAAATAAAAAGGCAACCTACCCAATGGGAAAAAAATATTCAGCAACCATATATCTGATAGGAGCCTAATATCCTGCATATATAAAAAAATCCCACACCTTGAAAATAAAAGGACAAACAACCCATTTAAAAAATGGGCAAGTGACCTGAAAAGACACTTCTCCAAGGAAGAAATACAAATGGCTAAAAAGCACATGAAAAAATGCTCAACATCGCTTGCTATCAGGGAAATGCAAATCAATACTACAATGAGATACCATCTTACACCCATCAGAATGGCAGCTATTAAAAAAACAGGAGACTCCAACTGTTGGAGAGGATGTGGAGGAATAGGAACCCTCATCCACTGCTGGTGGGACTGCGGTATGGTCCAGCCACTGTGGAGGACAGTTTGGCAGTTCCTCAGAAAACTAGCAATAGATCTTCCGTATGATCCAGCAATTCCACTGCTGGGTATATACCCAGAAGAACTGAAAGCAAAGACACAAACAGATATATGCACACAGATGTTCATAACAGCATTGTTCACCATTGCCAAAAGTTGGAATCAGCCCCGGTGCCCATCAACAGACGAATGGATAAGCAAAATGTGGTACATACATACAATGGAATATTACTCAGCTGTAAGAAGGAACAAAGTGCTAACACATGGAATAACGTGGATGAATCTTGAAGACCTTATGTTGAGTGAAGCAAGCCAGGCACTGAAGGATGAACAGTATATGACCTCACTGATCTGAACTGAGGAAAGTGAGCAGTCTCTGAGAACCATTGTCTGAAAGATAGGTTAACAAAGGAGAGTAAGAGAAGAGCAGGCTTTGAGCCATCACCCATATGGACATAATCTATGGTAAAGGGATAGAGTGTGGTTGCATGTTGGGGGATGGGGCAGATGAGTGGTGGTGTTCCTGGGTTTGGTGGTACAGCACTGGTGGATGGGTGTATTAGGAAGGGCAGGTTCAAATCCCCAGGGCATGTAACTGTGAATCTTGACATTCCATGGGTCGGGAGAGGGTGGTATAATGGGCCCTGGGGGGCTGGGGGGAAGGGAACAGTCAAGATCTAATGGGGTGTTTGGTGGTCATGGGGTAGGTTTTTCATTACCTTACAGTAATGTACACAGGACATGGTAAATATCATCAGAATTCTTAAACTGTATCATCCAAATTGTAAACTATACTGTAAATCATTGACAATGTTTAGTTGCTATATTTTGCTATCTGTATAACAGTTATAACAATGCTAAGATCCAAAAAAAGGGCGGGGGATAATATTATGGGGTGGGGAAGGGGGGGTGGTTTGGTATCTGGGAGTCTTTGACACTCTGTGTGTGACTTTGCTGTGACCTAAAACTTCTTTGAAAATAAATGAAAAATTGGGAGACAATGAGGTTTGAGAGGAGGAAGGTGTCATGGCACACCAGACATCCTATAACGCAGTGATAAAAGGAGGGAAAGAAAAGAAAAGAGAAATGAAAATAAATGAATATATATATATATATATATATATTAAAAGGCATTTCCTTTGCTTTTTTGCCTATTTTTTGAATGTCCCAATCCGCTACTTATATTTTATTTTGTTTTGTTTTTTTGTTTGATTATTTGTTTTTTTTCCTTCTCTTTTCTTTTTTTTTTCCCCTGAGTTTCCTTATGTTTCTCTCTTGCATGTAAGCTTATCATACTTGTTTCTTTTTCCTAGTAAGCATATTTGATTATTTTATGGACTACATTTTCATGGAGGATTTGGATCACAGAAGGGTTACAATGGGTACTGCAGGGGATTATTGTTGGGGGGTGTCTGGGAGGGGGGTTTCATGGGAATTAGTTCATCCGAATATATATGAAAGATATACAAAACTGTTCAGAAGATCAAAAGATGGGGCATGGTCATGATGGGTGGACAATCACACAATAAATGAGGGAATCTGAATTCTTAGCCTGGAGAGCTCTACCACAGTCTCCAAGAGAGCAGCAATAGTCCTCTGAGTGCAGGGAAAGTGTCTGTCAAAAGAGGATGACACACTGATGTGTTCTTTTTATTGATGACTACCCTTGTGAGTCTTTGCTCTGGTAACTGAGACTTAGCCTGCAGTTGTGGGGTTCCTAATGTTTGCCACCTGGGAGCCTCCTTGTTGCTCAAATGTGGCCTCTCTCTAAGCCAAACTCAGAATATGATTGCATTACCTTTCCCCCAACGTAGGACATGACTCCCAGGGATGAGCCTCCCTGGCAACGAGGGATTAATACCAAGTGCCAACTGGCAACGCAACTGGATAAAGACCGTGCATTAAAGGGGGAAAAGGTAAAGACAAATGAGTTGAAGTGGCTAAGGGACTTCAAAGAGTGTCGGGAGGTCATCCCAGAGGTAACTCTTATGCACACCTCAGTAGGAGCTCATAGAACATCTAAGTGCCTATCACCCCACACAGAGGGGCTCCTGAGAGCTCTGGAGACACCCAGGTCCTATATAAGTGGGGATAGCCCCAGAGAGTGATGCCTTATCAGTGGGCTCTATTTTGGAATCTGTGCTCCTGAGAGTGACAGAATTGGACTCAAATAAGTCCTCCCTGCACATGGTTCATCAGTCCCTTCTATTCAAACCTATATATGATGCTGAAGTTTTTAGGTATACTTCCAGAGACTGGAGCCTCTGGCCTACCTATGTGCCAGGTGTGCATGGAATCTCGGTGGAGCTGCAACTCCTACCCTACAGCTCAATGGACTCATCCAAGTCACCTGCTGAGGAGACAATGATGGGCCACGGCCATCCCAGGGAATTGAGAGGGCCTGCATCTGCAGGCAGGATCATCCCACCCACCATATCCATGGGATATAAGCCCTCTCTCACTTGGAGGTGGAGTGGACATCACCATCCCAGTCCCCTCAGGTGTAGGGGAAGAACTATGGACTAGAGTGGACTTGATGATATTCTGTTGCACACATATGGTGATTCTAGCAATGGAAGAAATTATAACAATGACGTGGAGCCAGTGGCCACTTGATACTTTTGAGGCAGGGAGGGGACAAGCAGTTGAAATAAAGGGGCTTCTTTGGGATTTGGAGGTTGTCCTGAGTACTGTTTTGGCAACGGATGTAGGACATTTTAAATCAGCACATACCACTCAAAACTGTGTGGGAGAGAGTGTGGTCTACGCTGTGAACTGTGGTCTATGGTTGGTGGCAAGGCCCCAGGATTTGTAAGTCCATTGAGGGTGTTTGGCCACACTTGTGGGAGATGTTTGTGTGGGATGTGGTGGGAGATGTGGGAGGTGGGCAACATGTGAATCGCAGTGGGTTCCGTGTAATATTTTTGGTAATCAAAGCACCTCTTAAAATATATATATATAAATAACATTTTTGTAAGCAAATACACATATATGCATGCATATTTATATATCATTTTGCAAATGTTGGTATGTATTGTGAAAATTTTGATTTTTACCCACAATTAAAAAAAATATCATCTTCCCATTTTCTTTAGCATAGATAATGGCACACATAGGAAGTACTCTGTGGCCTCTCTACCACTGCCATCCTCCTTTCTTCATCCCAGGAAGCTGCTTTATTTTGGTCACATGAAATGTTCATATTTATTCATCTTCCATTTATTGATATTTCCAGATTATTTCATGGAATTCCAGACTCTTCTCTACAGGGAGCCAGTGCCTTGGCTCCCTTCTTTATCTCCAGACCTAGAATGGTTCCTTACATGATAAGTCAGAGCATTTATGAAGGAATAAAAGAATGCATGAATCATTCTTCCCGCCCTTCATATTGGCCTTACCTCTTTATTCTCCAGCCTTATAGAGGGTTTATTATTTCATAATTGTCTGGTAAATCCAATCAAGATGAACAGTATGTGTCACACAAAATGAAGCCCTAATTTATTATCTGTGTAATCAGGGTGTGACCCCTGGAATATAGTCCTTCTTATGTGTAGTAACTGTTTTTAAAGAGAATGCAAAATAGATGGTGCATATACCAAAAAAGAAGCTGGAGAATGTGCAACTTTGAGAGAAGAGCAGAGTGTTTTCCTTTAGAACCTATTTGAAAAATGGTTTGAACTCACTGTGTCTTAAAAATTGGAAGATCTGAGTTCTCCAAACAATAATTTGTGAGCAGACCTCATTCACATAAACTTTTAAAATTTGTTTTATTATTTCCCATTTTTATTTATTAGAGAAATTGTGAGTTTACAAACCAATCATGCATAATATGAAGAATCCCCATACATCACCCCTCCACCAATAACTTACATTGTTGTGGAACATTCCTTACAGATTATGAAAGAACTAGATCAGATTATTACCACTAACTGTGGTCCATAGCACACATTGGTATATTTTTTCCATATACCCCCTGTTATTAACACTATGTATTAGTACTGTACATTTGTTATAGTTCATGAAAGAACACTCTCATATTTGAGAGTCCATTTTCTACCACATAGTTCACTGTGTTACACACCCAATGCCTTGTATAGTCTATCCAAAGTGTACATTCAGTGGCTCTCACTTTCATCACAGAGTTGTACAGTCATTGCCCTAGTAAACCTTTGAACATTTTCCTTAGTCCAAAGGAAAAAATCTCATACCCCCTATTGTGGACCCTTAGTGTTGATACAGTGCATTCTTTGACATTGATGCAAGAATAGTACAATGTTGCTGTTAACTATTGTACATAAGTTATACCTAATGTGCTTTTTGTTTTTTAATATAAACTATATATCTAAAGAGGTTTTAGATTATAGAAAATTTATATCAATGTATGAGAGATTGACTCTCATGTATCCTTTACCCACATCATCCGCAATTTTTAAATGTAGCATTACAATTTATTATGAAGTATCTGTAAAATCTACTCATTAAAAAAGTACATTAAAAAAAATGACTAACTTGTGGTAAGGATTGACCTGCCTACAGTAATAATCTAAAAAACAAAACCATCATTGTGACATTTATCAGTAATTCACACATCTAACAATACTGAAGGAGGCAACTACTATGGTTATAACTTCTTTAAAGCCAAAAACTTAAACACAAATGTTCACATTTGCATATATTTTTGGCTGAACTTTCAAAGACTACACATATGACAAAACCACAACTTTGAATCAAAATGAATATTAAAAACATCCAAGCCTTGTGACACACTTACTCTACAGAAACAAGGAAAACAGTGGTAACAGCAGTTTATTTCTAGGAGAGAAAGCAATCACTTATTTCCTTTATCATAAAACAAAAGTCAATGAGTCAACATTTTAATAACACTGACCAAGTTATTTACTATCCAAGAATTTGCTTTTCAAGTTGTGTCTTTAAAATGTATCCATCCATATACTTGGATTAAATTAATTTAAACTTGATAAGATTAAGTGCTGACCTCTCATCAGAAACCATGGAGGAGAGAAGTAAGTGATATGATGTATTTAAGGTACTGAAAGAGAAAAACTGCTAGCCCAGGATTCTGTATCTGGCAAAGCTTTCCTTCAAAAATGAGGGTGAGTTCAAAGTCTTCACAGACAAATAAAAACTGATATAATATGTTATCAAAAGATCAGATTTGCAAGAGATAATAAAGGGGGTGCTGCAGCCTGAAAGGAAAAAACAAGGGTGAGAGATTTGGAGAAGATTTTATAAATTAATATTATTAGGAAGTGTAAACTAAAGGATAAGAAGACAGACAATAGAACAATATGACAACAGACAACCCAAGGACAAAATGGATGAAGCAACTCAAAGTTCTCAAGTAGGACTTCACATCTATCCAAATAACCCTGAAATATGGAAAGAAGACCTTTCTTGAGCAAGAACTTTCAAGGAGCAGCAGAAAGTGGCACAGAGTATTAAAAAGAGTTAATCATCAGCAAAAGTAATGGATTTCTTACCAAAGTCAATTCCTGACTGTGATTTTGAAAGTAATGAGATTGCTGCTGTTTGTGCAAGTATTGCTGAGAAACAGAAGACAGCTTCAACAAATAAAACAATGGATATTGTGTCTGCTTCTGGGACAGAAGAGACTGTAACTGAGAAGAAAGATGTTACTCCAACATCAGATTGCTCTGTTTTTATCTAAGCCCCATGAAGGAAAATGCATAGCATGAATTATTTGAATCTTTTTTTCATTATCATTTAAAGTTTTAGATATAGGGACATTTACAGTTTGTAAGATAAGTTTCTCAGATAAAGTACATAAATCTAAATGGTAGCATTATTGTATCATATTTGGACTATGCTTTGATAAGTTATGTTTTATGCTTAAGATTTGAATTCTGAGCAAGACTTCTTTGATGTATAAATTTAATTTAATTCACCAAAACTTTTATAAATCCTGTTTATATTCATACATTTTTTGTACCAAAGCAACATGTGAAATTTTATTGCATCAACTTTGGTTTCCTTATTTTCATCTCCTATTTTTGACTCTGTGTCCTTTCACTATTTTTGCCTTCAGTCTATTTCAATAATCTCAACTGCCTCCTCCAAGTTTCTAGGTCTTTGCTGTGCAATACTGTAAGCACTAGCCACATGTGGCAGCTACATTTACATTGATGTTAATTAAAATCAAATATAACTAAAAGGTCAGTTCAGTTTCTAGGTCAATACTTGGAGCACCAGATAAATTTCAAGAGCTCAATAGCCACATATGGCCAGTGGTTTCTGTAATGAGCTGTGCAGAGATAAATGCACTGATAGAACATTGTCTTCATTGCATACAGCACTATTCAGCATGTTGAGCTGCACCTTAGGTATTACTTTAATTTTTCTGTCTATAAATAATTTATTTTCTGCTTCTCCCTCTTAATTGCCTTCCATGCCATTCCTCAAATGATGTTTTCATTTTATTTCTTTTAATTTCTTAAGGTAAATGCTTATATTGTTTAATTAGTATTTTCCACTATATAAGGCAAATAATTATTCTATGATTATTGGTTTAGCTCATTTTCTCTTTCAGAATGAGGTGCTGTCATATATTAATTTATTGGATAATTGTGGAATCCATTTTATCTTCAACAACACTGAGTTTCTTTTGATATATTAAATGTTGAACATCAAGAAAGTTGTTCCATGTGTAGGGAAACCACAGCTGAGGCCAACTCTGTCACAATGGGGAGCATAAATTCCAAAGTAGGGCCCACTGGTAAGGCACCAAACTCCTGAGCTATCTGCCCTGACTATAATGTCTGGATGTCTCCAGAGCCCTCAGGAGTCCATATGATCCAATATGAGAGGGTTGGCTTATGATATATAGAGTTCATACTTTGTTCATATTAAAGCCATTTTGCTTTTCATGCCATGGTTTTCAATCTGTGTATTGCTAGAATGGAAGAGGGAAGGAGGCAAGAATATTTCTTTTTGTTAAACTGTCAATTTGAGTCTCTGACACCTGGACTAATGCCTAGTCCATTACTGGTGGTAGGATTTGAGAGGACCCACTAAATAACACCTCTTTAACCCACTGAATTTCTGAATAAAAAGAAGACAAATGACTGGTGAAGGAATATGAGATATCAGATTTTTTTTTTTTTGACAGAGATGTGGGGTGACATGGTTTTGGTGTATGAAAACAAATAAGTGCCTTATATTGAAACACAGCACTAATCAGATCTATCTGCAGAGACCAGGAAGGCATAGGCAATATGAAGCTTGCTTCTGCATGTCAATGAATGCTTTTTAAAAATTTTATTGATACATATTAATAAAGCATAAATCTATCTAAAGTGTTGAGAATGGTATTCAGTGTAACAACATTTGTGCACTCATCACCCCAATCACTCCCAGAGCATTTTCAGTATTCCAATAATAAATAAAAAAACAAAACTCATCACCTCTCAATCTCTCTATGTCTCATCTGTTGTACATACCTGCTATTCTTTTTCCTTCTCTCTAGTATATTTCTATTTCTATTTTGTAAAATCAGTCTTATATATGCAATATCACACATATTCGTGTTTTATATGGGGTTTTACTATCTTATACAAACCCATGTTACAGTTTTTAGCTTTCCTTCTAGTAATGTATATGACATCAGCCTTTCCTTTCTAACCACTTTCATACCCATACAATAGCACTGCATGTTACAAACAGCATGGTATTCTTTAACAATTTCTATTCATTTCCAAAGATTTACAAACAACATTTTTAACAATTCAGCACAGATTAGCCCTCAGCTTTCCATTCTATACCCTCCTATATTTTAATTATTAACTCCATGAGTTTATACAATATATTTAGTTCATAATAGCTCAATCATACAGTATTTGTCCTTTTGTGTCTGGCTTGCTTCACTCAACATATGTCTCCCATGTTCACCCATGTTGTCATATGCTTCACAACTTCATTTCTTCTTACTGTTGCATAATATTCCATCATTTCTATACACCACAATTTGTTTATCCATTCATCAATTCATGGACACTTGGGATGTTTCTAACTTGTGGCAATTGTGAAAAGTGTCGCTATGAACATCGATGTGCAAATATCTGTGTCTCTACTCTCAGTTCTTCTGGGTATATATTAAATAATGGTATTTCTGAGTCACATGGCAAGTCTATATTCAACTTCCTTAAGAACTGCCAAACAGTCCTCCACAGTGGCTGTGTCATTCTACACTCCCAACAGTGAATAAGTGTTCCTATCTCTTTACATCCTCTCCAACATGTACAGTTTTCAGACTTTTTTTGAAAATGTTAAAATTTATTTTTAAAATGATACTTAGATAACATAAAATATTACATAAAAATATAAGTGATTCCCATATATCCCATTCCCCACAGCTCCCACTTTCCCCCACTTTAGCAACTTCTTTCATTAGTGTGGTATATTCATTGCAATTGGTGAACACATTTTGAAGCATAGTCACCTAGCATGGATTATAGTTTACATTGTAGTTTATACACTCTCCCACTCAATTCTGTAGGTCATGAGAGGATATATAATAGCCTGTATCTGTCATTGCAAAGTTTTCAGATTTTTTAATATCATGCCCCTAACAGGTGTGAAATGATATCTCATTGTAGTTTTGATTTGCATTTCCCTAATTGCTAGTAATTTTGAACATTTTTACATGTGTTTTTTTAGTATTTGTATTTCTTCCCTGGAAAATTGTCTTTTCAAGTCTTTTGCACATTTTAAAATTGGGTAGTTTGTCTTTTTAATGTTGAGTTGTATGATCTCTTTGTATATCATAGATATTAAACCCTTATTGGATATGTGATTGCCAAACATTTTCTCCCATTTCACCCTTTGACAAAGTTTTTTTTAAGCACAGAAGTGTTTCCAACTTTGAAGTGGTTCAATTTATCCAATTTCTCTTTCATCTTTCATGCTTTGGGTGTAAGGTTTAAGAAACCACCACCTACCACCATGTCTTGAAGAAGTTTCCCTACATTCTCTTATAGAAATTTTATGAAACTTGTCTTTATATGTAGGTCTTTGATCCATTTTGAGTTAATTTTTGTATAAGGTGTGAAGTAGGGGTTCTGTTTCTTTCCTTTGGATATAGATATCCAGTTCTCCCAGCACCATTTCTTGAATAGACTGTTTTGGCCCACCTGGAAGGGCTTGACAGCCTTGTCAAAAATCACTTGACTGTAGATGTGAGGGTCCATTTCTGAGTTCTCAGTTCAGTTCCATTGGTTAATATGTCTGTCTTTATGCCAGTACCATGCTGTTTTTACCACTGTAGTTTGGTAATATTTTTTAAAGTACAGAAGTGAGAGTCTTCCAACTCCATTTTCCTTTTTTAAGATCTTTTTGGCTATTCAGGAACACCCACCCTTCCAAATAAATTTGATAATTGTTTTTTCCACTTCTACAGAAAAGGCTTTTGAAATTTTGATTGGGATTGCATTGACACTGTAAATCACCTTGGGTAGAATTGACATCTTAATGATATTTAGTCTTCAAATCCATCAACATGGAATGTCTTTCCATTTATTTAAGTCTTCTTCAGTTTCTTTTAGCAATGCTTTGGAGTTTTCTGAATACAGGTCCTTTATGTCCTTGGTTAAGTTAATTGTTAAATATTTTATTGTTTTTGTTGCTATTGAAAATAGTATTTTTTTCTGATTTTCTCCTCAGGTTGTACATCAGTAGTATATAGAAATGCTATTGATTTTTGTGTATTAATCTTGTATTACAGAACTTTATTGAACTCATCTATTTGTTCCAGTAGCTTTCTTGTGGACTTTTTCAGGAGAGTCTAGATATAGGATTATATTATCAATGAATAGTGAATATTTTACTACTTCCTTTCCTATTTGGGTGCCTGATGAATGCTTTTTATGTAACAGTGATATTAAGGATGCAGAAAACCTGCTTCCTGGTATCCCTTGAAGGGATCAGGAGAGATAGACTAAGCAGAGCACTCACCCATCCTAAAGGCAACAAGGACATAAGTCACTACTTTTGCTTTGTTGAGAATTTGTACAACTTTTTTGTACAATGTATTATTGAATGAATGGGAGCATGAATGACTTGGCAGTACATTTATTAAAATGTTACATCTCCTCAAGATTGACCATGTAGGTATGTTCTTTGTAATACATTTAATCTCCATTTTATGAGATAAATCCTATTGACTCCATACTGGAGTCCACCTTGAAATGAGTTTGCTTTGGCTTCCTTCACTTAATATATGTCCTTGTCACAGTCTGCATTTGAACATATACATTCTCTTTTATTCATCTATGGGTAGCACCTACATGCAATAGTTCTCTAAGTCAATCTCTTACTGTTTGAGAGAGAGTTTGAGAAAGAATTTATGTGTTTATAATATTATAAGGGTAATAATAGGATTCCCCAAAGGCTTTGTAGGCATTCTCCAGTATCTCATCCAATTGGGGAAACTTGTCCCCATATTTGGCTTTGACTTCTTTTTTTTCCCTGATGGTAAATATCGTTGAATTACAGAGTATGAAGGAAATTTATTAAATAATTTTTATTTTTACATTTCTTTATCCAGACACAGAGTAAGCAACCCAAAGCTTTAAAACTAATTTTCTCTTATTTAAACTTCTTATTGAATTAAATCATAAAATTATTTTTATAACATTTCACTTTATCTTTATTTGCAAAATTGATTTTTTTTAATCAGTTTTGGATTTGTTTTCCATAGCTTTCTTATATTCTCAACTTATTTTAAAAGATTTTTTTTTCTTTTGCTCTTTTTAAAGGATGTCCTTTGTATATATGTGTGACTTTTTAGAAATGTCTGTTTTCCTTGTTTTATATCTCAGTTTGCACCTTGCCTGAAATATCTCTCTTTTGTTGTTTCATTAGGTCTTAGAATTCTGCCAATTTTCCTTTCTAAGATGGTTTTGAAAATTCAGGAATGCTTACTCTCCCAAATACATGTGATGATTGATGTTTCAATTTCTGCAAAAAAAAAAAAATGCTGTTGGAATTTTGATTTGGATTCTGTTGAAACTCTAAGTCGTTTGGGGTACTATTGATTTCTTAACAATATTTAGGCTTCCAATCCATGAGCATGGTATATGCTTCCACTAATTTTGAGGTCCTTTGACTTTCTAAGTTTCTACATTTAAGTCCTTTACATCTATGATTAAATTTGTTCCTAAGCTCATTCTGTCACTCAATCCCATGCAACTTGGGAGTCATTCAGAGAAAACATGGCCTTGGGCCCTCTTGCCAGAGAATTTAGAGCCACAAAGAGCAATGAGTTCAAAACTCATGCATATCCAGGCACAGAGAACCTTGTCAACAGAGGTCAAGGGCAGAACACAAATTGTTAATGTGTGCTGCATACAAAAGGGCCCCCGGAGGAAAATGTATACAATCAGAGACCATGGCAAAATGGTTGGTAAAGCTGCACACAGTGAATATAGTTTATGTTGGCTAGATCATCTTATAACAAAAAGACCTTTCTGAATTGTCCCACATTTATGCATTGACCCCATCTGGGTATGTGAGGCACGATATACTAACAGGAAAGAAACTGGAGGCAGGAAAGCATAACAGAAAATAAAGATGGGGCAGGAACTGAACTCCTGTAAGACAGAAGAGTACATAGAACTGAAACATATAAGGAAAAGGGTGTGTTGAATATGGGAGAGAATTTAAACAAATCATAGCAACTGGGGAGAAAATTCTGCAGAAAAACAAACAGAAAATCTCAAGATGTCCAGAGAAGAAACAAAGGAAAGGAAGCTTTCCCCTGGAGGCCTGACAATTACAAAAATGAACAATCTCAAAAATTGTACAATCTATCCAGGGAAAGAATCAGATGAAGGGCTGAGAAAATCTAAACAGTTAAACACAAGCTACTCTAAAGATGCCAAAAATTTTTGACCAAGATACAAAGAAGAAGCTTAACTTAAGCCAATAAAAAATGAAACCCTAGGCCAGGGGAGAAATGGACTTTCAGAGTTAATTCAATGAGATAATCAGATGCCCAGACTTCAGCAAAATATTATAAGTAATGTTAAGAAAGAGTAAGATATGACTCAGTCTATGGAACAAATTAAAACTTCAGAGGAGAGGCAGAATTTGGAAAACTAAACAAAGAACTTCAAATAAATCACTTAAATGAATTTAAGGAGATGAAGGAAAATATGGATATAGAACTAAAGAATATTAAGAAGACAATGTGTGAGCATAAAGAAGAATTTGGAAGTTTAAGAATAAACAGAACAGATATTATTAGGATGAAAGTCTCAATAATGAAGTGTAAAAATACACTAGAGGCATACAAGAGCCTATTTGAATAGGAAGAATAAAGAATAAGTGAATTAAAAGACAGCATAATTTATATCATACTGTCAGAAGAACATATGAAGAAAAAAAGAGAAAAATTGAGCAGTGTCCCAGAGATTTGAGTGACAGCATGAAGCACACAATCATACATGTCATGGGTGTCCCAGAAAGAGAAGGGAAAAGGGGGAGAAGAATATTTGAGGAAATAATAACTGAAAATTCAAAAACTCTTATAAAAATTATAAATTTACATATCTAGGAAGTGTAAGGTACTCCAAACAGAATAAACCCTAATAAACCTACTCAGAAACATACTAATAAGAATGTCAATTGCAAAAGTTGGAGAATTGTGAAAACAGCAAGAAGAAAGTAATTCTTCACTTACAAGTGATCCTCAATAAGAATAAGTGTTGATGGTTTCTTCTCCTCAAAGCCTCACAGAGGCCTACCCTCACCAAAGTCTTGCACAGTGGCCAACAAATAAGTTCCACCATCCTCATGGATCTAAGTAGTGGCTGAGCTCTAGGGCTCAACCTCCAAAAACACTGGGGTGATAGCCACAATCTTGCCAAGCTCTGAGACATGTGCTCAACTCCCTCAGAAGAGTGGGATGGCCACCTAAATCTCCCCAACAACAGGGAATATACTCAACCTTCTCTAAAGCCTGGGGTGACAGAAGTCTCTCTGAATAATGGGGCAGAGCCACATCTTCTTCAAATGCTGGAGAAAACTTACCCATTGCAGACACCTGGGTGGGGTTCCACACTTGGCCTGAGAATATGTCTTAAGTCCAGACTTCAGCATCCACAGTTTTGAACTTGAAGAAGTTTTTCCTTCAATCTCTCCCTTTTCTGCCCCTATTAGTCCAGGCTGACAGTGGTTCTATCACACAGATCTTGAAAAATCTTGTTGGTTTTGCATGCAGTTCACAGGGGACCCAAACATCAAAACAACAGGAATTTCCTCAAATCCTTTCTAAATAACCACATTTCCAATCCTGACTTGAAAGGAAATGGCTGACTGGTTCCATATTCAGTTAATTCCTTACATGGGCCATTTTTCTTTGGAGACTCATTTCCAGAAGCTCAGAATATCCTGTACATCAATTTCTGGTTTCTTTGTGCCCAGGAGTCCAGGTCTCAGCTTATCTCTTTTCTTTTACACATTGCTTTAAGCTGCATTTTCAACATTTAGCTTAGAAATCTCATCACCTAAATATCCAAGGTCATCACTTTGAAATTCTGCTTTCCATCTAACATCAGGAATCAATTTAACCCATTCTCAGCAACATTAAACAAAGATCACCTTTCCACCAGTTTCAAATAATACAGCCATCAATAACTAGCAGAGAACTGGAAAATCCACATATATATGGAAGTTAATAACATACTCTTAATCAGTAGGTCAAAGAAGAAATTGCAACGGAAATCAGAAAATATCTTGAGACAAAAGAAAATGAGACATGGGGGCCGAGATGGCATTAGTGTAGGAGGGCACACACTGCAAGCTCCCAGAGCAAGGCGGATTGTGGACGGGGTGCTGCCCGGGGGCTGTCTTGTGCACACGTGGAATGAGAAGCTTGGGACATCTATCTGTGCGGATCAAAGGCATGGATGGAACGGGAACATAGAAAGAAGCAAGGAAATAAAATAAGAAGAAAAAGTGCCAAAGAGAAAACTTAACTCACACACAGAACCACCAGCTAAATAAAACTCTAGATCATAGAGAAAAGCTAATCAACTGAACAAACACATCAAGATAATAGGATGACCAGAGGGCAACAAAACAATTCAAATGACTCTGAGAAACAGGAAAACATGGACCAGTCCAATGAACAAAATAAAAACCAGGGAGTGATCCAGAACATCAAACAACTAATCAAAGATTTCCAAACAAATATCATAGACCAACTTATAGAAGTGAAGGAAGAGATTAAGGATATAAAGAAAACACTAGGAGAACATACTGAAGAAATTGCAAAACATGCTTAAAAAGGTAATGGATATGATGGTGAACAGTGGCACAATCCAAGAAATCAAAAAGACGCTGGATTCACATAACAGCAGATTTGAACAGACAGAGGAAAGAATTAGTGAGGGGGGAAGGTGTCACGGCACACCGGACATCCGATAACACAGTGATTAAAGGAAAAAGAGAATATATGTGTATATATATAAATTTTAAAAAGACATTTCTTTTGCTTTTTTCCCCCATTTTTTGAATGTCCCAATTCGCTAATTATATTTTGTTTTGTTTTGTTTTTTGTTCGATTGTTTGTTTGTTTTTTGGGTTTTTTTTTTCCTGAGTTTCCTTATGTTTGTCTCTTGCATGTAAGCTTATCATTGTTGTTACTTTTTCCTATTAAGTGTATTTGATTATTTTATGGAGCATATGTTCATGGAAGATTTAGATCACAGAAGGGTTACAATGGGATTATTGGAGGGGGGTGTCTGGGAGGGGGGATTCATGGGAGTTAGTTCATCCAAATATACATGAAAGTGTGGTGGGAGGTGTGGGAGGTGGGCAACATGGGAATCCCAGTGGGTTCCGTGTAATATTTTAGGTAATCTAAGCACCTCTTAAAATATATGTATATATATATATATAAATAACATTTTTGTAAGCAAATACACATATATGCATATATATTTATATATCATTTTACAAATGTTTGTATGTATTGTGAGAATTTTGATTTTTACCCATAATAAAAAAAAAATTGTTCAAAAGATCAAAGGATGGGGCATGGTCACGGTGAGTGGACAATCCCACAATAAATGAGGGAATCTGAAATCCTAGCCTGGAGAACTCTGCCACATTCTCCAATGGAGAAGCAACAGTCCTCTGTGTTCAGGGACAGAGTCTGTCAAAAGAGGATGGACCACTGATGATTTCTTTTTATTGATGACTACCCTTGTGAATCTTTGCTCTTGTAACTGAGACTTAGCCTGCAGTTGTGGGGTGCCTAAGGGTTGCCACCTGAGAGCCTCCTTGTTGCTCAAATGTGGCCTCTCTCTAAGCCAAACTCAGCATATGAATGCATTACCTCCCCTCCAACGTGGGACATGACTCCCAGGGATGAGCCTCCCTGGCAATGAGGGATTAATACCAAGTGCCAACTGGTGACACCACTGGAAAAAGACCTTGAATAAAAGGGGGAAAAGGTAAAGACAAATGAGTTCAAATGGCTAAGAGACTTCAAAGAGAGTTGGGAGATCATTCCAGAGGTAACGCTTACACACATCTCAGTAGGAGCTCATAGAAAATCAAAGTGCATATCACCCCACACAGAGGGGCTCCTGAGAGCTCTGGAGACACCCAGGTCCTATATAAGAGGGGATAGCCCCAGAGACTGATGCCTTATCAGTGGGCTTTATTTTGGACTCTGTGCTCCTGAGAGTGACAGAATTGGACTCAAATAAGTACTTCCTGCACATGGTTCTTCAGTCCCTTCTATTTAAGCCTATATGTGATGCTGGAGTTTTTAGGTATACTTCCAGAGACTGGAGCCTCTGGCCTACCTATGTGTCAGGTGTGTTTGGAATCTCGGTGGAGCTGCAACTCCTACCCTACAGCTCAATGGACTCATCCAAGTCACCTGCTGAGGAGACAATTATGGGCCACGGCCATCCCAGGGAATGGAGAGAGCCTGCATCTGCAGGCTGGATCATCCCACCCACCATATCCATGGAATATAAGCCCTCTCTCACTTGGAGGTGGAGTGGACATCACCACCCCAGTCCCCTCAGGTTTGGGGGAAGAACTATGGACTAGAGTGGACTTGATGGTATTCTGTTGTACACATATGGTGATTCTAGCAATGGAAGAAATTATAACAATGACGTGGAGCCAGTGGCCACTGGCCACTTTTGGGGAGGGAGGGGATGTGCAGTTGAAATACACGGGCTTTTTCAGGATTTGGAGTGCCGTTGTGGCATCGGATGTAGGCTATTTTAAATCAGCACACACCACTCAGAACTGTGTGGGAGATAGTGTGGTCTATGATGTGAACTATGGTGTATGGTTGGTGGCAAGGCCCCAGAATGTGTAAGTCCATTGAGGGTGATGGGCCACACTTGTTGGAGATATTTGTGTGGGATGTGGTGGGAGTGGTGGGAGGTGTGGGACATGGGAATCCTGGTAGGTTCTGTATAATATTTAGGTAATCTAAGCACCTCTTAAAATATATATATATAACATTTTTGTAAGCAAATGCACATATATGCATATATATTTATATATCATTTTACAAATTAAAAAAAAAAGAAAGAAAATGATAACCCAAAATATGAAATCTCATGGGAGGTAGTGAAGGAAGTGATAAGAGGGAAATTTATAGCCCTAAACACATTATAAAAGCAGACAGATCTCAAATCAGATATCTGACCTAAAAATAGAAAATGAGAAAAGAGAAAACTAAACCTTAAAACAAGCATAAGGAAAAAATAACAAATATTAGACCAGAAATCAATGAAATTGAGAAAATTTTAAAAAAGAGCACAAACAAAACCAGAAGTTGGTTCTTTGAAAAGATTAATAAAAATGACAAACTCTTAAATAAACTGATAAAAGAAGAGAAGATGCAAATAAATAAATAAATAAATAATGAGAGAGGGGACCTAAACAATGACCCCACAAAAGTAAAAAGGTTCCTAAAAGGATAATATGAACAACTATAAGTCTACAAATTAGACAATTTAGACAAAAGGGAGAGGGTCCTAGAGACACACAAAAAACCTACACTGAATCTAAAAGAAATAAAAGACCTCAACAGACCAATTACAAATGAGATTGAATCAGTCATCAAAAACCTCCCAACAAAGAAAGTCCAGTGCCAGATGGCCTCACAAGGAATTCTGCCAATCATTTCAAAAAGAATTAATACCAATCCTGCTAAAACTCTTCAAAAAATTGAACAGAGGGAAAAATACCTAATTCATTTTAAGTGGCCAACATTACCCTAATACCAAACCCAGATAAAGATACTACAAGGAAACTAATTTATACACTAATTTCTCTTTTGAATACATATATACAAATCCTTATCAAAATACTTGTAAATAGGATCCAGTCGCATATTAAAAGAACTATACACCACGATAAGGTTGGTTTTATCCCAGGTTTGCAAGGGTGGTTCAATAGAATAAAATAAAATAATGTTATACACCACACTAAAAAAATGAAGGAGGAAAAGCACATGATCATCTCAATTGATACAGAAAAGGCATTTGACAAAATCCAGCATCCTATCTTTAAAATAACACTTAGAAAAATAGAAATAGAAGGAAATGTACTCAACATGATAAATGCCATGTTTAAAAACCCACAGCATACATCATAGTCAATGGTAAAAGTCAGAAGGCTTTCTCTCCAAGATCTGGAACAAGACAAAGATGCCCACTGTCACCACTGTTATTCAGTACTGTACTGGGAAAGTTCTAGCCAAAGCAATTAGGCAAGGAAAAGAAATAAAAGGCAACCAAATGGGAAAGGAAGAAGTGAAACTTTTACTATTTGCAGATGATATGATCTGATATACAGAAAATCCTGAAAAATCCACACATAAGCTACTAAAACTAATAAAGTGAATTCAGCAATGTGGTGGGATATACTTAATAATAATTGTAAAAATGTTCTTTCATGTAAATAACAAAAGTTCCACACTAATTCAAAGTTTTAATAATAGGATAGTACAATATAACCCAGTGTAAAATATGGACTACAGTTAGTAGTAGAAATTAAGTATTATTTCAGAAATTCTAACAAGGGTATCACACTAATGCAAAGTGTTAAGAATAGGGAGTGTGAGGGTTTGAATTTGGTGAATCCAGAAAAGATTGTGTTCTTGAACAAATCCATTTATGTGGGTGTGGGACTCTTTAATTGTATTAGATTCAATTAAGGGACACTTTTATTAGATTGCTTTCAATTAGTTTACTTTAGGGATTTTGATTGGACTCCATCAGTGAGCTATGACCTAGGTTGTGTATCTGTCCTCTTCCTGGGTCTTATATAACCTGGGAACACATACAGAAATGAAGTGACACAGAGAAAAGGAACTCTGTCATATCAACCCTGCCATGTGAGTGAGACAGAACTTCAGGTCTGTCTCCAGCTGCAGAAAGACAGAGAATCCCCAAGAGGCTCTAGGACAGGAGTTCTTAACCTTTTTTGTTTCAAGGACCCCTTTGCCAGTCAAGTGAAAACTATGGACCCCTTATTAAGTCCAGATTATACTGTATATATTAATAAATATGTCATACCCTCACCAAAACATCCTACAAGAAAAATGTTTTGTTGAATTTCAATTCAAGTTCATGGACCCCTGGTTAGGAACCCCTGCTCTAGGAGATGAGGCCCAGGGAGAGATTCCTGATCACCCACAGCTGAGCTTGAGGAGAAAGTATAGAGTGACAGACAGACTTGTGGCCCCAACACTACCCCACTCCTGGACATCTAAACTCATATGACTAGCATGCATAATAGCATTCATAGTAAAGATACCACTATATGGCCTCCTTTCCTTGCCATATGGCAGGATTCCAGGATATGCCAGCAGACAACCTTTCCTGAGAAAGTTACCATAAGCATGGCTATCTCCAATAAAGTAGCCCACCTGATCTGATGCCACAAAGGAGAAACTCATCTCTCAGTGAGGTGAGTTATTTTGAGTGCACAAGCAAGGAACTGGGGGGTCCTCCCAAAACTTGTTCAAAGTGAGAGTGGGAGTTGGGGTTTTTATAGACAAAGAAAAATGGGCTAGGGTTCCATAAGGATAAGTGCAATTAACTTCTCAGTCCTACATTATCTCAAGCACATCAAATGCTTTTTTTTTTCTGATTTCAGCAGCTAATTAATCAGAGACTAGGTATTGTTCTGTGGGTGTCTATATGCATGGTCTTCATGACTCCTTTCTCAGTCAACTGCTCAAGGATATCAAGCTTCTTTGTCTCTGAGGAAAGCTATAGATTTACTTATACATAAGGTACTCTTGACACCATTCTGTGAGGTTTTTCTTTGAAATATTATCTTATTCTTGTAAGCAGAACTGAGAAGGTCTGGTTAATATCTTTCAGGAAACTAAGTACAATGAGTAAAATTCTAAGATTAGATTAATAGAAAACCAGCTCAGTTAGTTTTGGGGAAGGGTATTAGAAGAGTCAGAGCTGCTTAACTGAAGAAATGTTAATAAGTTATTTTCTAGCTATCAAAAGCATCTCTGATGATGCACTGACTTGGACATTTCACAACCTTAAAACTGTGAGTTTTACCACAAATATATTCCCTTTATAAAAGCCAATACATTTTTGGTATATTGCACTGGTAGCCTTTTGTAAACTAGAACAGGCAATATATGAGAATGCTGTATATTTTAAATGATTTTTCTGTAAACCTATAACTTCTCCATTAAAAAAAATTACAGAACCATAAAGCAGTACAGCTTTTCATCCACTAGGATGGCTAAATAAAAAGATAATATGCAAGAGTTGTTTAGGATGTGGAGAAATCAGAACACTTATAAACTGCTGCTGGGAGTGTAAAATGATGTGGAAATATTGGAAAATAGTCTGGCTGTTCCTCTAATGATTAAATATAAAATAACCACGTGATCCAGAAATTACATTCCTAGATATACACACAAGAGAAATGAAAATATAGGCCCTCAAAAAAGCTCGACTACAATTGTTTACATCAATATTACTCATAAAAGTCAAAAGTTGAAAATAAACCAAATGTCCATCAGTAGATGAATTCATGAAAAACTGTGGTGTAAAATAATTCAAAGCACAGACTTGAAAAGACATATGCACCCAATGTTCACATTTACCAAAAGATGGAAGCAACTCAAGTGTCCATCAATAAATTAATGGATAAACAAAATGTGATATATACATGAGTAGAATATTATTCAGTATTAAAAAAGATTGAAGTTCTAATTCATCCAACAACATGGATGACATTATGATCAGTGAAATAAGAGAGACACAAAAGGACAAATATTGTATAATGTCACTGATATGAAATAATTAGAATAAACCAAGCTCATAAAGTCAATCTAGAATATAGGTTACCAGGAGCTGGGGTTGGGGTAGGTAGGGAATGGGGAATTAATGCTGAAATTTTACAGCTTTTCTATTGAGTTTGATTGTAAAGTTTTGGTAGTAGATGGTGGCGATGGTAGCACAACATTGTGAATGTAATTAAAAGCACTGAATTACATACATGAATGTGGTAAAAGAGGAAATTTTAGGTCATATATGTTATAAGACTAAAACCTTAAAGAAAAAACAGAGTACTGTGCACACAATGAACCCTATTGAAAGTGATCAACTATAGTTAATAGTACAATTATAAAAAGGTTCGTTCCTGAATTATAACAAATGTACCTTACTAACACTAGGTGCTAATAATAGGATGACATTGGAATTCTGTGGTTTATATATTTGATGTGTGATATTTCTGTAAACCTAAAATTTTTCTAAGAAAAAATATTAATTAAAAAACTTTAGTATAGCTACACAATGGAATATGATTCAGACCATAAGAATGAATGAACCCTGGGTGTGTGGGTGTGCCTAGTGAAGGAGGACAGACCATTATGCCAGGCCCTTGATAGTGATTATTGTACTTATGGACACTTTCTTGTAAAATTTAAACTTTGCCTACTATTATTTGCTACCTAAGAGTTACCTCTGAAAGACTCCTTATTGCTCAAAAAAAGGGAGGAAGTATTGACTGCAATGGGGTATAAAGGAATTAATTTGATGACATATACCTTGAATGCGGTGGTTGTTGCATGACTGTACACTTTGTCAAACAAATGTAACAGTATACCAAAGGTTGAATTTTATGCATATAAATAATATTTTATAAAAAGAGCAGTAGCATGATGTCACCAGATGGCATAGTGAGACATTCTTTTGTTGTCTCCTGATGGGAATTTTGATCAACAAGCAAAAACTGAAACAGCCTTCTTTTTCAGAGTTCCAGAAAACAGCTAAAGATTTGCAGTAAGAGAACAAGTGCCAAATTAGAAAAAGGCAAATTAAAAAATGGTAGCAAAACCTCATGGGGCATCTACAGACCCTTCCCACATCCCTCACCAGCTCATCAAGGAGCTACCCTGTGTTTCCAATACAAATCCAAGATTCCATTTCTGGGTAGAGCACAGCAATCCTTATGCACATACTGGGTTCATGCATATCTCTGACAATCTTTCTGGTGGCAGCCTGCAGTTCTGAATCAGTGTTCCTTTCAGGTTTACCATCACAGATCACTATGGAAAAGAAATCAGGTCATGGATGCCTGGGCAAAGAAGGGTAGAGATTGGGGTAACAGTGTGTTCAAAAAGGATCAGAAATGGGAATCAGCTGCGTCTCAAGCAATTGAGCTCCTGTTTAGCATTAAAGAGGACCTGGGTACAATCCTCAGGACCTCCTGGTAAAAAACAAAAAGGGATCAGGAAGAGAGACTGTTTCTTAAGGATATGGGGTTGGTAGTATCTACCAGGATGCAAGCCCAGTACAAGATGCATGCACAGAAAAAATTGGGGACTCTGTTGCATCATAGCCTTTGAGTATTCCTGAGATGCATTACTAGGCTGCCTAAATCAGTGTGAAAAAAGATTACAAAATATGCCAAAGAAACATAAAGTAATGGTTCATGAAAAGGGTCAAAAGGAACACGTACAATCCCACAACAATAAAGTCCAGATTTTAGAAATATCAGATAAAGATAGTAAAAATATTATCTTAAATATGCCCAAACAGCTAAAGGAAAACATGAAGAAAAAAGAAAAAAAGGAAATCAGGAAAACAATAGATAAATTAAAATACAATTTCAGAGAAGAGATATAAATCATAAAAGGAACCAAAGTTAAAGACTGGAGAAGACCACAGTAACTGAAATTTTAAAAATTCCCTTGATGGATTCAACAGTAGATGTAGCTTACAGAATAAGTAATTTGTGCACTTTAATATAAAACAATTGAAATTATGCAGTCTGAGCAGAAAGAAGGAAAAAAGCAAGAAACATAAAGAGACCCTAAGATTCTTGTGGGATACCATCAAGCATACCAGTATATACATTATAGGAATCCCAGAAAAGAAGGACAGGAATGGAAAGGGGCAGAAACATTATAAAAAGAAAAATCAGCCCCCAAATTCCAAAAATTTAAAGACTTGGATATACATATTCAAATAGCTCAATGAACTTCAAACAGCTTAAGCCCAAAGTGATCCACAACAAGAAACATTATAATCAAACAGTCATATGCCAAAAACAGATAAACTGTAAAGAGGCAAGAAAGAAGAAATGTATCATATACAAGGGAGCCTCAATAAGATTAAATGAAGTTTTCTGTTCAGAAACCATGGAAGCAGGAAGGTAGTGAGTGACATATATGAAGTACTGAAAAATGCCAACTAAGAATTTTATATCCAGCAAAACTAACTTTCAGAAGTGAAGGAGAGATTAAGACTAAAGCTGAGGAAGTTTGCAACCACTAGACTGGTAATACAAGGAAGGATATAGGGAGTTCTTCAATTTTGAATGAAAAGGACACTAGACAATAGGGAAACACTAAATCTTGCATTTTTGGCTTATAACAGCACTTTTTACTTTTAACAGTATCTACAAAGCAAATGCATGAAAACTAATGACAAATATGGGGGCCTAGTAGGTCCCTGGCACTGGCTTTCCCTCCCTAAGTGAAACTCAGTCCATGGTACACAGCTGGCTGCATGCCCCAGGTCACAAGTTAAAATGTAACAAATCTTACAAGAGAACAATGTACAAATGGTAGACTGTAATTTTCTCCAATCTGTAAAATTCCTTCCTACACTAACATCACCAGGCCCCATTTATGTGCTTCATCTGACCCTAGCAGAAACTCTGTTATGAGATGTCCTTGTTCTGAGACCCTATATATAGCCCCTCTATTTCTCCACCTCTTTGTGGAACACTGTCTTCACTCTCTGGCAACTGCCATCAGATATAATATTTCCTGTCCACAAATCCCAATAAATAGAGCTCATGTCTGATTATATGTTGAGTGTGTCCATTTGTCTTGAAGCTGCCCTGGCCCATGCCCTTCAGGAGATGTGTGGGAACAACAAATCTATGATGTTGGACCCATAAAGTAGAAAGATGTGATTTGGGAGAAGAACTACATAAAGAATGGGAATGCAGGTTTGTAGGAACATAGTTTGTGTGTGTTATTGAAGTTGGTACCAAATCAATAAGATTGTTATAGATTTAGGATGTTAAATACTTTAAGCCCCATAATAACCAAAAAGTGGCAGAAGAATATGGAATAAAGAAATGATAAAAGATCACTAGAACAGATCACATAAATGCAAAAATATACTGTAATGGAAGAACTGAGGGTGTAAATGATGAAAAGTTTAGAAAATACAAATGAAAAGGTAACTCATGTATTATTAGTAGCTATTTAAATGTACTGAATTAAACTCTTCAGTCAAAAGGCAGAGCATGGCAGCATGGATAATAAAGTATATATTACAAGTATAGATATGTGTGTATGTGTGTCTATTCTTTACAAGATACCCTACTTAAATTCAAAGAAGCAAGATAGTTGAAACTGAAAGGATGGAAAAATATACTCTGCAAATATTAACCAAAATTGAATAATAAGGATGATTAAATTACTATAATACAAAATAGACTTAAAGTGAAGTGTTGCTAAAAAGAACACAGAAGGACATTAATATTGAAAAAGGTGTCAATTAATCTAGAAGATATAAAGATTATTAAGACATATGTACATAATACTAGAGCCCAAAAATATATGAAGCAAACACTGACAGATTTGAAGGGAAAATAGATGGCTCTACATTAATAATAGGAGACTGGTATAAACCACTTTCAATAATGGCTAGAATATCCTCACAGAGGATCAATAAGGAAATAAAGGAACTGAACAATATCACAAAACAACTAAACTAACTTAAACAAATATCACAATTCATTTAACAACAGAACACACATTCCTCACAAGTGCACATGGATTATTCGCAAAGGCAGACCACATATTAGGGCACAAAAATGGCCTCAATAAACTGGAAAGATTGAAACCACACAAATTATCTTCTCAAAACCCAACAGAATGAAACTGCAAATCAATAATAAACACTGGAAATGCAAAGATATGTGGAAGTTGAACAATTCACTCTTAAAGAAAGAATGAATTAAAGAAGAAATCACAAGATAAATTAAGGAATATCTTGAAATGAAAGAGAATAAAAATGGCACACAGACAACTGCAAGGATATAGAATAAGAGGAACCATGTATCAAAACTTAACCTTACCATATCCCAAAAACAACAGAATAAAACCCTAGAGTAGAAAGAGAAGATAACTGTATGTAGCCTTTGGGCAATTTGATGTAATTATGAATTCCAAAAATATAATAGGATCATGCTTGTAAACTGATTTGCTAATCTAGGCATGATTATGTTATGATTAGGGCGTTGACTGGGCCACGTCAGTAGGGCATTGAGCCCCACCCCTTGGTGGGTGGGGGAAGAAAATATAAAAGGCATCACAAAGAACAGAGTTGCAGCAGTTTTTGAGAAGCAGTTTTAATGTTGGAGTTTTGATGTTGGAAACAAGGCCCCAGGAGAAGAGAAATGAGCCATTTACCTGATAGTATACAGCTGACCTTGTGAAGGAAACAGAGGAGCTAAGCCCAGAGAGAAACGCAGCCCTGGGAAGAGAGGAACCCAAGAAGTCTGAACCCTGGCAAACATTGGCAGCTGTCTTTCTCCAACACATGGCAATGGACTTTGGTGAGAGAAGAAACTTATGCTTTGTGGCCTGGTAACTGTGGACTTCTACCCCAAATAAATATCCTTTATAAAGACCAACCCCTTTCTGGTATTTCACATTAGCACCCCTTTGGCTGACTAAAACACTAACCAACCAAATAAGCCCAACAATATAAACAGATGCCTAGAGACCAACAAAAAATTACAAGCTGTACTAATAAACAGGAAAACATTGCCCAGTCTAATGAACAAACTATAAAACAGCAACAGATCCAGAAGGTGAAACAACTAATCAAGGACATCCAAATATCATGAATCAACTTAAGGAAGTGAAGGAAATGATAAAGGATATTAAGAAAACACTGGGGGAATATACTGAAGAAATTGTAAACATACATTAAAAGATAACAGAGCTGATGGTGATGAATGGAACAATGCAAGAAATCAAAAATACCCTAGAAGAACATTACTGCAGATTTGACCAAGCAGAGGAAAGAAACAGTGATGAAGAACACAGTACAGCTGAAATCAGAGAGTAAAATAAATAGGTAAGATAGAAAATATCCAGTAGGTATTTAGGGATTTGAATGACAATGCAAAACCCACAAATTATACATTATAGGCATCCCAGAGGGAGAAGGGAGACAAAAGGAGTATTGGAGGAAATAACTGGTTAAGAATTGCCCAACTCTATTGAAAGACATGGATGTGTATGTCCCAGAAGCACAGCACACACCAAACAGCATAAATCCTAACAGACTTATGCCAAGACATACACTTGTCAAATTATCCAATGCTCAAGACAAAGAGAGAATAGTGAAAGTAACAAGAGAAAAGAGATCCATCACATACAAAGGAAGCTCTATAAGATTAAGTGCTGATTACTCATCTGAAACCATGGAGGCAAGAAGGCAGTAGTATGACATAGTTAAGGTGCTAAAAGAAAAAAAACTTCCAGCCAAGAATTCTCCATCCAGCAAAGCTGGCATTAAAAAATGAGGGAGAGTTCAAATTATTCACAGATAAACAAAATTTTTTTGTATAACTCCTAAAGTCCTAGAAATTAAGGAAACTTAGCTTCATATATTTCCATATAAAAATATTGTAGAATTAAAACCAAGTTGTTAAAAAATTCAAGTTCACATAATTCAGATAGGCATTTGAACAAACAGGAGTAGTTTAATATTGTTAGTTTAATAAAGACAGCCATGACTTCTGAGTTATCAATGTTACTTGCAGCATAAGGATCTAATTTTATTCTACTTGGGTATGTTCTTCATAATAAAGCTAAGATTGTATCTATTGTTGTGGGGAGATGTTTGATTAACAAGCAGAATTCAATGCTCTCACAAAAACAAAGGAAAAAGAACCAAAAGCTGTTCAAGGCTTGGGGGTCAGAAGACCAGGGCAGTGCTACACAACTCCCAAGAGGGTGACAGACAGAGAGACAAAGAAGCCAAAACAACAAACATGAGTTACCAACCCCCCGCACCATCCAGGAAGGGCTCTCATCACCCACTCCCAAGATATTAAGAAGGTGTAAAATCCCTGGCTCACTGCAGCTGACTGAGAGGAAAACAGACATTTTCTTCCCTGAAAGCTGTTTCAAGGGAAAAGGGAAGGGGAGTCTGGGGGCTTTACTTCAGTGACTTCAACCAGCAAAGTCTGCTTTCAATTTCAACCCTAGAGATTCAACACAGGAACACAGGAAAGCCAAGACTGAAACAACTCCATGGAAACATGCCTGGACAAGTGCCATCTGCTGGCCAGTCGGGAAGTCATATGGACAAAAACTGTGGTACTCTCTGTATCCTAATCCCAGGGAGAAAACTGCACCCCATGAATGAGTCCCTGGCCCAATTTTGTTAACTTAAAATGGGCAATTTTAAAGACTTAGAATAAGTTGAACCATATATCAAAGAAGGGCTTTGAAAAAAAATAGGTCAGAGAGAGAAATTGACCATCAAAGTAAATTCACCAACATATTCAGATAAGTAGTCATCAAAAAAAAAAAAAAAAAATTACAAGCTATAATAGGAAACAGAAAGTTTAATAGCCAAAGTAGATAATCAAATACCCTGAAGAGATACAGGATTTAAGACAAGCAGTGATAATTATTCAACTCTCCTAAATCACTTCAAAGAATTTAAAGAAAATATGACTAAAGAAATACAGGATATTAAGAAGACACTAGGTGAACATAAAAAATAATTTGAAACCCAGCAAAGAAGAGAAACAAACTTTATAGGACTGAAAGACATAATGAATGAGATTAAAGTTGCATTAGAGCAGGGGTTGATGGGCTTGAATAAATATTCAAAAAAGCATTTTTGTGGGGATATGTTGGTATGGGAATAATATATTTATTAAATAATACACACTATTATGAGGATTTAGTAAGGGGTCCATGGTTTTCACCTGATTGACAAAGGAGTCTGTGTAACAATTTAGAGCTCCTATATTAGAGGCATATAAGAGCAGATTTGAATTACTCAAAGATAGATTTAGTGATTGTTGCAGTTTGGCAGTTTGATGTAATTGTGAATTCCAAAAATAGATATTGGATCATGCTTGTAAACTTATCTGCTAATCTGGGCATGATTAAGTTATGATTAGGGTGTTGACTGGGTCACATCAGTAGGGCATTGAGCCCAACCCCTTGGTGGGTGGGGGAATCAAATATAAAAGGCAAGCCAAAGGACAGAGGGAGTGGTTCTGATGTTGGAGTTTTGATACTGGAGCTGGGGAGGCAAGCAGATGGAGGAGCTTGGTTGTGAGGAAGGAGAGAAGGCCCTGGGATAGAGACAAGCCATTCACCTGAGAATTCACAGTTGGGCTTGTGGATTGAAGCAAAGTCTAGAAAGCCTCATAGTCTACAACTGAACTTATGGAGGAAACAGAGGAGCTAAGCCTGGAGAGAAACACAGCCCCAGGAAGAGACGAACCCAAGAAGCCTGAACCTTGGCAAATGTCGGCAGCTGTCTTGCTCCAACACATGGCAATGGACTTTGGTGAGGGGAAAAACTTATGCTTTATGGCCTGGTAACTGTGGACTTCTACCCCAAATATTTATAAAGACCAACTGATTTCTGGTATTTTGCATCAGCACCCCTTTGGCTGACCAAGACAGAATTTGGTACCGAGGAGTGAGGAAGTGCTTTTGCAATTACCAAAATGTTGGAACAGTTTTCTAAATGGGTAAGGGGTATTTTTTGGAGGAATTGTGTAATGCTTGATGGAAAATACCTACAGTACTTTGAAGAGACTGTTGATAGTAATATGGATGCTAAAGAGACTTTTTAATGATGCCTTAGAAGTAAATGATGAAACTATTATTGGAAACTGGAGGAAAGGTGATCCATGTTTTAAAATAGCAGAGAAGTTAGCAAGATTGACTCCTGATGTTTTATGGAAGGCAGAATTTGAAAATGGTGAACCTGAGAATTTAGCTGAAGAACTTTCCAATTTAAATTTGGAGAATGCGGCTTGACTTCTCCTTGCAGCTCATAGCAAAAGGCTAGTCAAGAGAAATATGCTGAGGACTGAACTTATTTTTTTTTCACTTTTTTTTTTATTATGGGTAAAAATCAAAATTCTCACAATACATACAAACATTTGCAAAATGATATATAAATATATATGCATATATGTGTAATTGCTTACAAAAATGTTATTTATATATATATTTAAAGAGGTGCTTAGATTACCCAAAATATTACACAGAACTCACTGGGATTCCCATGTTGCCCTCCTCCCAAACCTCCCACCACATCCCACACAAACATCTCCCACAGTGTGGCCCACCACTCTCAATGAACTTACACATCCTGGAGCCTTGCCACCAACCATAGACCACAGTTCACAGGGTAGACCACACTCTCTCCCACTCAGTTCTGAGTGGTGTGTGCTGATTTAAAATGGCCCACATCCATTGCCACAATGGTACTCAGGACAACCTCTAAAGCCCAAAGAAGCCCCTCTATTTCAACTGCTCATCCCCTCCCTACCCCAAAAGTGTCAAGTGGCCACTGGCTCCACCTATTTGTTATAATTTCTTCCATTGCTAGAATCACCATATGTGAACAACAGAATACCATCAAGTCCACTCTAGTCCATAGTTCTTCCCCCAATCCTGAGGGGACTGGGATGGTGATGTCCACTCCAAGTGAGAGAGGGCTTATATCCCATGGATATGGTGGGTGGGATGAACCTGCCTGCAGATGCAGGCCCTCTCCATTCCCTGGGATGGCCATTGCCCATTGTTGTCTCCTTACCAGGTGACTTGGATGAGTCCATTGAGCTGTAGGGTAAGAGTTGTAGCTCCACCGAGATTTCATGCACACCTGGCACATAGGTAGGCCAGAGGCTCCAGTCTCTGGAAGTATACTTAAAACTCCAGCATCACATATAGATTTGAATAGACGGGACTGGTGAACCATGTGCAGGGAGGACTTATTTGAGACCAATTCTGTCATACTCAGGAGCACAGACTCCAAAATAGAGCCCACTGATAAGGCATCAGTCTCTGGGGCTATCCCCCCTTATATAGGACCTGGGTGTCTCCAGAGCTCTCAGGAACCCCTCTGTGTGGGGTGATAGGCACTTAGATGTTCTATGAGCTCCTACTGAGGTGTGCGTAAGAGTTACCTCTGGGATGACCTCCCGACTCTCTTTGAAGTCTCTTAGCCACTTGAACTCATTTGTCTTTATCATTTCCCCCTTTTATTCAAGGTCTTTTTACAGTTGTGTTGCCAGTTGGCACTTGGGAAAAGTTTTCAATTAGCAATAATCGTGCCTCGGATAAACCTCATTGGCTACAATACTGCCACTGCGCAAAGCTGCCAGTTGGCACTTGGTATTAATCCCTCGATGCCAGGGAGGCTCATCCCCGGGAGTCATGTCCCACATTGGAGGAAAGGTAATGCAATCATATGCTGAGTTTGGCTTAGAGAGAGGACGCATTTGAGCAACAAGGAGGCTCTCAGGTGGCAACCCTTAGGCACCCCATAACTGCAGGCTTAGTCTCATTTACAAGAGCAAAGACTCAAAAGGGTAGTCATCAATAAAAAAAAAAAAAAAACATCAGTGGGTCATCCTATTTTAACAGGCACTGTCCCTATACTCAGAGGACTATTGCTGCTCCCTTAGAGACTGTGGCAGAGCTCTACAGGCTGGGAATTCAGATTCCCTCATTTATTGTGTGATTATCCACCCATGGTGACCATGCCCCATCCCCCGATCCTTTGAATGATTTTGTATATCTTTCATGTATATTCGGATGAACCAATACCCACGAAACCCCCACCAGACACCCCCCCTAATTATCCTCCGCAGTACCCATTGTAACCATTCTGTGATCCAAATTCTCCATGAACATTTACTCCATAAAATAATCAAAAACACTTACTAGGAAAAACAAACAAGTGTGATAAGCTTACATGCAAGAGACAAATATAAGGAAACTCAGGGGAAAAAAAAAAGAGAGAGAAGTAAAAAAAACAAATAATCAAACAAAGAACAAAACAAAATAAAATATAATTAGTGGATTGGGACATTCAAAAAATGGGCCAAAAAGCAAAGGAATGCCTTTAAATATATATATATATATTCATGTTTTTTCCTTTCTCTTTTCTTTTTTCCCTTTTTTCCTTCCCTTTATCACTGTGCTATCGGATGTCTGGTGTGCCATGACACCTTCCTCCTCTTAATCCCCATTGTCTCCCAAATTTTCATTTAATATTCAAAGAAGTTTTATGTCACAGCAAAGTCACACACGGAGTGCCGGAGACTCCCAGATAACAAACCACCCCCCTTCCCAACCCCATATTAACTCCCCCCCTTTTTTTTT
>JAKSZT010053911.1:1168249-1266454 GCA_026826555.1 Tolypeutes matacus
TCTTGGTTATTTCCTGTTTTCTACTTCCTTTAGGTTTAGTTTGTTGTTGTTTTTCCAAATCCTCCAAGTGTGCAGTTAGGTCTTCAATTTTAGCTCTTTCTTCTTTTTTAATATATGAATTTATGGCTATGAACTTCCCTCTCAGGACTGCTTTCGCTGCATCCCATAGGTTTTGATATGTTGTGTTGTTGTTTTCATTAGTTTCAAGGTAGTTACTGATTTCTTTAGAAATTTCCTCTTTGACCCACTGTTTGTCTAAGAGTGTGTTGTTTAACTTCCATATTCTTGTGCCTAACCTGTTTCTCTGGCCCTTAGTGATTTCCAACTGCATTCCGTTATGGTCAGAGAAATTTCTTTGTATAATCTCAATCTTTCTGAATTCATTGAGTGTAGTTTTGTGGCCTAGCATGTGGTCTATTTTGGAGTATGTTGTATGTGCAGTGGAGAAGAATGTAAATCCCGCTGTATTTGGGTGTAGTGTTCTGTATATGTCTATTAAGTCCAAATCTTCTAATGTATTGTTGAGTGCCTTCGTTTCTTTCTTGATTCTCTGCCTAGATGTTCTGTCTGATGATGATAGTGGTGTGTTGAAGTCCCCTGCTATAATTGTAGAAGAATTTATTTCTCCTATTAGTTTTTCCAGAGTTTGCCGCAAGTATTTTGAGGCACCTCGATTAGGTGCGTAAATGTTGATGATTGTTCTCTCTTCTTGAGAGATTACTCCTTTTACTAATATGTAGTGTCCATCTTTGTCTCTTACAATAGTTTTGCATTTAAAGTCTATTATGTCTGATATTAGAATAGCTACTCCTGCCCTTTTTTGGCTATTGTTAGCTTGTAAAATGGTTTTCCAGCCATTCACTTTCAGCCTCCTTGAATCCCTGGGCCGAAGGTGGGTTTCTTGTAGACAGCATATAGATGGGTCATATTTTCTTATCCATTCTGCCAATCTGTGTCTTTTGATTGGTGAATTTAATCAATTAACATTCAGTGTTATTACGCGTAACAATTTTCTTACTTCAGTCATTTTTTCTTTGGGTTAATGTATGTCATATGTTGTTTTGTTTCTCTTTTTGAGTTTTCAGTTGTTTTTAAATTCTCCTCCAACTCTCTCTCCTTTGTTTTTTCTTTCAACTTGTAGAGATTCCTTTAGTATTTCTTCAAGTGCTGGTTTCTTCTTGACATACTCTCTTAATTGCTGTTTATCTGTGAATATTTTGAACTCTCCATCTTTTTTGAATGCCAATTTTGCTGGATAGAGAATTCGTGGCTGGAAGTTTTTTTCTTTTAGTGTTTTGATATGTCATACCACTGTCTTCTTGCCTCCATGGTTTCAGATGTGAAATCAGCACTTAATCTTATTGTGCTTCCCTTGTATGTGATGGTCCTCTCTTCATTTGCTGCATTGCGTATTTTCTCTTTGTCTTGAGCATTGGACAATTTGACAAGTATATGTCTTGGTTGTGGCCTGTTGGGATTTATACTATTTGGGGTGTGCTGTGCTTCCTGGATCTGCACATCCATCTCTCTCAATAGAGTTGGGAAGTTTTCAGCCATAACTTCCTTCAACACTCCTTCTGTTCCCTTTCCCTTCTCTTCTCCTTCTGGGATGCCCATAATGTGTATGTTTGTGCGTCTTGCATTATCGGTTAATTCCCTGAGACCATAGTGGATTTTTTCTATCTTTTTGTCTATCTTTTCTACAATCTCTTTGAATTCAACTGTATTGTCTTCCATATCACTAATTCTTTCCTCTGCCTTTTCAATTCTGCTGCCATGAGTGTCCAGCGTCTTTTTCATTTCTTGAGTTGTGTCTTTGTTCGCCATCATATCCATTATCTTTTTAGGTGTGTTAGCTATTTCTTCAGTATGTTCTCCAGTGTCTTCTTTATATCCTTAATCTCTTCCTTCATTTCTTTAAGTTGGTTCATGATATTTGTTTGGATAGCTTTGATTAGTTGTTCGATGTACTGCATTGCTTCCTGGTTTTTATTTTGTGCACTGGACTGGTCCATGTTTTCCAGTTTCTCAGAGTCATTTGTATTTTTCTGTTGCCCTCTGGTTATCATATTATCTTGATGGGTTTGTTCAGTTGATTAGCTTTTCTCTATGCTCTAGAATTTTATTTAGCTGGTAGCTCTGCGTGTGAGTTAAGTTTTCTCTTTGGCAGTTTTTCTTCTTATTTTATTTCCTTGCTTCTTTCGATGTTTCCTTGAAGGCAAAAGGTTATGGCCAGAGGAATCAAAAGATGTAAGGAAGGCAGAAGGATAATAGAAATATTGATAAAAGTTAGAAGAGGGGCAAAATGAGACTTAATGAGATGAATATTTAACTTGAGTAGGCAATGTAGAGTACTAGGAAAAAATATGGAGTTCCTACAATGGACTGGGAAAACAAATGGAGGAATATATATATATATATAGTGATTTAGAAGGCTAGAATTATGAGGAGGGAGAGAAATAGTAGAGAAATGTCTGAAAGGAAAAAGTTAATACTAATAAAAAAAAAAAGAAAAAAGAAAAAGAAGAAAACAAAATAGATGGTATAGAAATTGACACCCTTAAGTTGTGGGCCTATGAAAAAATGTTGTCTCTAAGAGCCACAACAGAAAACAGAAGGCAGAAGATGCAGGAAGGATAAGTGATAGTTTGTAATACAGAATCAATATATACAGCGAGTGGGAAATTACTGAATAAGAAGCCCAGCAAAGAAGCGACCAGCTGGCAGCACCTATTTAAAATAAAAAAAATAAAAATAGAAGGAAAAAGGAAGGGGGGAGGAAAATGGGAATAATAGCAATAGACCAGAAAGTAACAGAGAGAAACCAAAGATCCACATAGGCAAGCAGTCAAACAGAGCTAAGGGGGTCAATGATTCCCCTAGGATCCACCTGGATCCTTCCTGCCTACCTGTGTTTATCAATGAATTTCCCCACAGGGTTCTATATGCAGGTCCTGAAGCAGCTTTTAGCTATTAAACTAAATTTAAAAAAATTTATTTTTCATTTGTTGAGGTGACCTCACTTTTTTTTTTTTTTTTTTTTTTTTAGCCAAGTGCAGGACCCAAAATAATTCCTCCTCTAGACCAACCCCCTTACGGAAGGGACCCTAGCTGGGCCCGTGGAAATTAATCAAGCACTTCCCACTTTCCGGACTCCCCAGGTTAGCTGAAGCTCTGATGTTAGTCAGTGAGGATTGCTAAAGATGGCCGATTCTGCCCCTTCTGGAGCCGAGCTCTAGCGTCACCGGGCTGCTCAGTAAATCAGTTTGAGTGCAGATTCACGTCTGCTCTCAGCCTGATGCTGCTTCAGGTCGGCTTATCTGCTCCCCCAAGCTATGGGGCAGTGCAGGCAGCCAGATCAATATCTAAAAATATAAAATACCCTTCCCTGTCTTCCAACCGTACCCTCCCTTTTTTGGGAAGTGTCCCTTCCTCCTGGCTCCACAGTGGCCTGGGTCTTATCCCTAGGTGGCTAGGGAAATCAGCTCCGTTCCCTGACCAAAATCCCCCCTCTGGTTCACCGGGTGCTGATTAGCTCATTTGCTCTGTTCACACAAGTCCAAGGGGCGCCAGGCAGCCAGATCCCCAGAAAGTAAAACTTTTTCGCCCCGCCCGCGGCTCCAAATGGCCGTTTTATTTTTTTTTCCCCTAACCGCGGGGCTCAGCCGCCTGTGCCAACCTCCACTGGCAGCCTCAAAACTCACAAATCTCCACTTTTCGGTCCACGCCGCTGATCCGTGCAGATAGATGTCCCAAGCTTCTCACTCCATGCGTGCACAGCACAGACCCCCAGGCTGTTTCACAGATTTAAATCACGCATATTGGGATTTCATGACATGATCATGAACCCTACTTCCCTAGAGTCTCCAGTGACCAGGACTGAACTTTTGGGCACAAAGAAAACAGAAACTGATTCTGAAACTTCCAACTTTCTGGAAATCAAGTTCCCAGATGAAAGTGTCCTATTTGAATACTCAGCTAAATCTGGAGCTTGTAAATCAGAATTGAAGATGCAGTTATCTCAGAAAGAGTTGTGGAAAGTCTTACTGTCTGTTGGCTTGGACCCCTGCTTCTTGCATGCTCAACCAATAGGGTTTTTGAGAGCATGTATGAACAAAACCACTATGTGCTTGGACTAAAAAGACATGGAAAGGAGACATTGAAGAAGAAACAGCTTTAAGGAGAAAACCATGGAAGCTGAGATCTGGAATTAAGACATCACCTTGGGCCAAGAGAGGATCCCCACCCATGTGTACAGAGAGGGTGAGTTTGCCCCAGCAATTGAAGAGGGTGGATGTTCCCACCTAATGTTCAGGAAAAGTTCTGCTGCCCCAGCATACAGGAAGGGTGGAGCACATTCCCTCAAGATTAGGGCAGTTAAGGTCAGCACCCCATTGGTCTGAGAGGGGTGTTCCTGTCCCCCATGGATTAGAGAAGCCCAGGTGGTCAACCCATTGCTTTGAGAGCATTGAACCTGTATGCCAAATGTTACGGGGTATGTTGTCTTCACCTCACTGTACAAGGGGGCCTAAGACTCTAACCCAAAGATGGGTAAGGTGTGGCAATCACTCCACCAACACTCTTGGAGGGTGTGGTCTGGAGCTTGGTTGACACACAGATGCTTGATGAGGGTGGAACCAAGAAAATAGCCATTGGGCAAGCCTGTGGAATGGGTGGGTCCCCATGAGGCCCCAAGGAGAAGAAACCATCGTCTTAAAAATGACTCTCAGTCTTTGAAATTGAATGGAAGATGCCCTGCAGGTTTACTGAACTGTAGAGGACTCATGACTCATGTTTAACCTCCCAATTTCTCCTTATGGTAATGAAAATGTTTATCATTTGTCTTTCCATTTGTGTATTGGAAGCAGGTAAACTGTTTTGTAAGTTTCAGAGGTCTATAACAGATGGGATTATTCATGAAGACAAACTGTATTTCTTTGAACTGATTATGATATGATTTTGAACTTGCATCATCACTGATCTAAGGTTTTTTTGAATATTGTAATGTATTTTTGGAATTCAGAGGGTGGAGTGTTGCAGTTTGGCAGTTTGATGTAATTATTAATTCCAAAAATAGATATTGGATTATGCTTGTAAACTGGTCTGCTAATCTGTGCATGATTAAGTTATGATTAGGGTGTTGACTGGGCCACATCAGTTGGCATTGAGCCTCACTCCTTGGTGGGTGGGGAAATCAAAAATAAAGGCAAGGCAAAGGATAGAGGGAGCAGTTCTGATGTTGGAGTTTTGATGCTGGAGGTGGGGATATGAGCAGATGGAGGAGTTTGGTTGTGAGGAAGGAGAGAAGGCCCTGGGATAGAGATGAGCCATTCACCTGAGAATGCACAGCTGGCTTTGTGGAGAGAAGCAAAGTCTAGAAAGCCTCATAGTCTTCAGCTGACCTTGTGGAGGAAACAGAGGAGCTAAGTCTGGAGAGAAACACAGTCCTGGGAAGAGAGGAACCCAAGAAGCCTGAACCCTGGCAAATGTTGGCAGCTGTCTTGCTCCAACACATGGCAATGAACTTTGGTGAGGGGAGAAATGTATGCTTTATGGCCTGGTTACTGTGGACTTCTACCCCAAATAAATACCCTTTATAAAGACCAACTGATTTCTGGTATTTTGCATCAGAACCCCTTTGGATGACTAAGAGAGTGATTTTGAAGACCAAAAATCTGAAATTCAAAGGACAGGAGAAGAGAAAGAAAAGAGAATGGAAAAGATAGAACAGGGCTTCAGGGAATTAAATGGTAATGCAAAATGCAAAAAACATACACATTATTGGTGTCCCAGAAAGAAAAGGGAATGAAAAATGAGTAGAAAGAGTATTTGAGGAATTAATGACTAAAAACTTCCCAACCCTTCTGAAAGACATAAATATCAATATCCAAGAATGACAATGCACCCCAAACAATAAATGCAAATGGTCCTACCCTGAGACACCTACTCTTCAGAATGACAAATATCAGAGAAAAAAGAGAGGATTCTGAAAGAAGCAAGAAAAATCAATGCATCACATACAAGGAAACCTCAATAAGATTAAGTGCTCACCTCTAATCAGAAATCATGGAGGAGAGAAGAAAGTGGTATGATGTATCTAAGGTACTGAATGAGAAAATTGCCAGCCAATAATTCCAAATCCAGCAAAACTGTCCTTAAAAAATGAGGGTGAGTTCAAAATCTTCACAGACAAACAAAAACTGATGGAATATGTTACCAAAAGGTAAGAATTTTAAGCAATACTAAAGGGACTGCTGCAGCCTGAAAGGAAAACCAACGGCAAGAGATTTGGAGAAAAGTTTATAAATGAAGATTATAAAGAAGGGTAAATTAAGAGTAAAGAAGATATACAGTAGAATGATATGACAGCAGAGAAGACAAAATGGATGCACTAAGCAATGCCTTTACAGTAATAACATTGAATGTTAATGGCTTGAATCCCCCAATTTAAAAAATATGAGCCTACTATATGCTTTCTACAAGAGAACCACTTCAGATGTAAGGACAGAACCAGACTAAAAGTAAAAGGTTGGAAAAAAAGATATTCCATGCAAATAGTAACAAAAAAGAGTTGAATTAGCAATACTAATATTGGACAAAATAGATTTCAAGTGCAAAACAGTTATAAGGGATGAAGAAGGTCATTATTTATTAATAAAAGAGCCAATGAAAAAGAAATAACTATATTAAATATTTATGCACCTAATCTGAAGTCCCAAGATACATGAGCCACACACTGGAAAAACTGCAGGGAGAAATAGAGATCTCCACAATAATGGAGACTTTGATACACCACTCTCAGTATTGGATAGAACATCTGGACAGAAGATAAATAAAGAAACAGACAACTTGAAAAATATGATACATTAACTATACTTAACAGATATCTATAGAGCATTGCACCCCAAAACAGCAAGACATACTTTTTTTTCAAGTGCTCATGGATCCTTCTCCAAGATAGACCATATGTTGGGTCACAAGACAAGCCTCAATACATTTAAAAAGACTGAAATTATACAAAACTCTTTTTCTGATCATAACAGAATGAAGCTGGAAATCAATAACGGATGGAAAAAGGGGAAATTCATAAATATATGGAGATCAAACAACAGTAAAATAAATAATCAGAGCATCAAGGAAATTGCAAGACAATTCACCAAATATTTTGAGATGAATGAAAATGAGAACACAATAAATTAAAATCTATGACTTGGGAATTGTCTTGAATGACATTGCAATGACAGGTACAGATCATTATCATGCCATAACCTACAGAATTGGGTGGGAGAGAGTGTAAACTACAACATAAACTTTACTCCATTCTTAGTGGCAATGCTTCAAAATGTGTTCCTCAATTGCAATGAATGTACCACACTAATGAAGGATATTGTTAATGGGGGGAAATGTGGGATGTATGGGGAGTGGGGAATATGGGAATCCCCTATAGTTTTTAATGTAAAATTTATAGACCTCAATGCTTACATTAAAAAAGAAGAAAGAGCTAAAATTGAAGATTTAAGTGCATAGCTGGAGGAATTAGATAAAGAAAGCAAACTAATCCCAAACCAAGCTGAAGGAAGGAAATAGTAAAGATCAGAGAAGAAATAAATGAAATCTAGTACAACAACAAAAAAATACAGACAATCATCAAAACTAAAAGTAGTTTCTTTGAGATGATCAACAAAATTGACAAGCTCTTAGCTAGACTGACAAAGAAATATAGAGAGAACATGCAAGTAAATAAAATCAGAAATAAGAAGGTGGACATTACCACTGACCCCACAGAAATAATAGAGATCATAAGATGATACCATGAATAACTGTATGCCAAAAACTAGACAATGTAGAGGACATGGACAAATTCCTAGAAACACACAAGCCTCCTACACTGACCCTAGAAGAAATAGAAGACCTCACCAAACCAATCACAAGTGTCATGACTCCCAGGGATGAGCCTCCCTGGCACTGAGGGATTACTACCAAGCACCAACTAGCAATGCAAATTGAAGAACATCTTGACCAAAAGGAGGAAAAGGTAAAGACAAATGAGTTTTTATGGCTAAGAGACCTGAATCTGGAGGTCATGTCAGAGGTTACACTCATGCATGTCTCAGCAGGATCCCATTGACTGCCAAAGTAAATAGTACCTCAAATTGCAGTGGTCTTGAGAACTCTGGAGACATCCAGACATTACAATTAGGGCAGATAGCTCAGGAGTTTGGTCCCTTGTCAGTGGGCCCTACTTTGGAATTTATGCTCCCCAACATGACAGAGTTGGATTCATTTGTGGTTTCCCTACACATGGCCTTTCTGACCCTTCTATTTGAACCTATAATTAGTACTAGAGTTGATAAGTGTACATGCAAAATAATTAAATCTTTGGGTTGTCCATGTAACAGCTAGGACTGAAACTCAATGGAGTTGCAACACTTACTCTCCAGTTCATTGGACTCACCCAGGACAACTAACAAGAAGATGATGTTGGACAATGACCATCCCAAAGAACTGACAGTGCCTACAACTGCAAGAGAGTTTCATCCCTCTGGTCTATGGGATTGAAGCCCCCTCTCAATTAGAGGTGGAGTGGGCATCACTGTTCCAGAATCCTCAGTATTGGGGGAATGAACTATGGACCAAAGTAGACTTACTGGTATACTACTATAGACTTATTATGATTATCATAATGTAAGAACTTATATTATTGTTGTGGAGGCAGTGGCCACTGGAGGTTTGGAGGGCAGGGAGAGGGAAAAACAGGTGTAATATAGGGACATTTTCTGGACTTTGGAGTTATCCTGAGTGACATTGCAACAACAAATATGGACCATTATATATCTTGTCATAACCTAAAAAAATGTGTGGGAGAGAGGGTAAACTAAAATGTAAACTATAATCCATGCTTAGTGGCAATGCTCCAAAATGTGTTCATCAAATTGTAATGAATATAACACACTAATGAAGGATGTTGTTAATGTAGGAAAATGTGGGAGGTGTAGGGAGTGAGGCATATGGGCATCCCATTATTTTTTATGTAACCTTTATGTAATCTTTTTTAAAAAGTAAAAAATATATTAACCTCCCAAAGATGAAAAGCATCGGACCAGATGACTTAACAGATATTCTTTCAATCATTCAAAAAAAACATAATACCAATCTTGCTCAAGCTCTTCCAAAAAATTGAACAGGAAGGAATGCTACTAAACTCATTCTATGAAGCAAACATCACCCTAATACCAAAACCAGATAGAGACACTACAAAAAAAGAAAATTACAGTACAATATCTCTAATGAATATAGATGCAAAAATTCTCAAAAAAACAACAACACAAAACTTGCAAACAGAATCCAAAAGTACATTAAAAGAATTATACACCACGATCAAGTGGGTTTTATCCCAGATATGCAAGGGTAGTTCAACACAAGATAATCCATTTGTGTGATAAACCACACTGATAAATTGAAGAAGAAAAATCACATGATCCTGATCCTCTCAATTGATACAGAAAAGGCATTTGACAAACTACAGCACCCTTTCTTGATAAAAACACTCCAAAAGATAAGAATAGAAGGAACCTTTCTTAATATGGTAAAGTGCATACATGAAAAACCTACAACTAGCACAGTACTCAATGGTGAAAGACTGAAGACTTTCCTGCTAAAATCAGGAACAAAAGAAGGACTCCCAACATCACCATTGTTATCCAACACTGTGATAGAGGTTTTAGCTAGAGCAATTAGGTTAGATAAAGAAATAAAAGACACCCAAATAGGAAAGGAAGAAGCAAAACTTTCACTATTTGAAGATGATATGATCCTATATCTAAAATCTCCTGAAAAACCCACAGCAAAGCAACAAGAACTAATAGACACGTTCAGCAAAGTGTGGGATACAGATTAATACACAAAAATCAATAGCATTTCTATACACTATTATGTGTAATCTGAGGAGGAAATCAGAAAAAAATTCAATTTGCGATAGCAACTAAAACAACCAAATTTTGAGGAATAAACTTCACTAAGGACATAAAGAACCTATATTCAGAAAACTACAATGCATTGTTAAAAGAAATTAAAGAAGAACTAAATAAATGGAAGGACATTCTGTGTTCATGGATTGGAAGACTAAATATCATTAAGATGTTAGTCTGCTCAAATTGGCTTACAGATTCATCACAATTCCAAATAAAAATCCCAACAGCCTTTTTTGCAGAAGTGGAAAAACCAATTATCAAATTTATTTGGAAGGGTAAGAGAACCCAGATAGCACAAAAGTCTTTTAAAAAGAACAAAGTTGGAGGACTCTCACTTCTGGGCTTTTAAAAATGTGGTTCTACAGTGGTAAAAACAGCATGGTGCTGGCATAAAGACATACACATTGACCATTGGAAATGAATTGAGAACTCAGAAATAGACCCTTACATCTACAGTCAAGTGATTTTTGACAAGGTGGTCAAGCACTCCTAGCTGGGCCAGAGTTTATTCTACATATGGTGCTGGGAGTACTGGATATCCATATTCAAGAAAAAGAATTAAGACCCACATCTCATACCTTATACAAAAATTAACTCAAAATATATCAAGGACTTATTATAAAAGTGATAACCCTAAAACTCTTAGAAGAAAATTTAGGAAAATATCTTCAAGATGTTATGGTAGGTGGTAGTTTCTTAAACCTTACACCAAAAGCACAAACAATGAAAGAAAAAAAAATAGATAGATGGGACCTCCTCAAAATTCAACACTTTTGTACCTCAAAGGACTTTGTCAAAAGAGTGAAAAAGCAGCCAATTCAATGGGAGAAAATATTTGGCAGTCACATATCCAATAAGGGTTTAATATCTATGATATACAAAGAGATCATACAACTCAACAATAAAAAGACAAACTACCCAATTAAAAAATTGGCAATCAGTGATGGGGTATACATGAGAAGAAATTTACCTGATCATACATATAAGTATATAAATGTGTTCAAATGTTCATGGGGAATTGTCACAATGGGTGGAGATTCACACAATAACCAAAAGAATATTGAATTCCCATCCTGGTGAGCTCTGCCACATTCTCTAATGGAACAGCAACAAATGCCCAAGTACAAGGGCAATGACTAGTGAAGAAGGATGGTCCACTGATGATCCCTTGATATTGATGACTATGCTTTCGAGCCTTTCCTCTTGAAATTGAAACTTAGGCTAGTGTTGTAGGGTGCTTAAGAGAACCTCCTTGTTGCTTAAATGTGGCCTCTCTCTAAGCCAAGCTCAACATATAAATGCATTACCTTCCCCCCAGCATGAGACTTGACTCCCAGGGATTACTACCAAGCTTCCCCAGCATGGAGGGATTACTACCAAGCACCAACTATTAAAGCAACTGGAAAAAGACCTTGAATAAAAGGAGTGAAAGGTAAAGACCAATGAGTTTATATACCTAAGAGACTTCAAAGTGAGTCAGGAGGTCATCCCAGAGGTAACACTTATGTACGCCTCAGCAGGACCTCACAGACTGCCAAAGTAGATGCTACCCCTAAATAATGGGGCTCCTGAGGGCTCTAGAGGCACCCAGGACCTATGATCAGGGCAGATAGCTCCATAGTTTGGTACCTTGCCAGTGGGCCCTACTTTGGAGTTTGTGCTCCTGAGTGTGACTGAGTTGGACTCAGTTATGGCTTCCCAACACATGGCTCATCTGTCCCTTTTATTTGAATCTATAGTTTGTGCTGGAGTTGGTAGGTGTACATACAAGAGACTTAAATCTTTGGACAGTCCATGTGCCAGATGGGCCCTGAGCCTCTGCAGAGTTGCAAAACCTACTCCCATGTTCATTGTACTCACCCAGGACAACTAACAAGGAGGTGAGATGGACAACCACCATATGAAAGAAATGAGAGAGGATACAACTGCAAGCAAGAGAGTTCCATCCATCAACTATGGGATCAAAGAACACTCTCAATTAGAGGTGGAGTGGACATCATCATTCCAGAATCCTCAGGATTGTGGAATGAACTATTGACTAGAGTGTACCTACTGGTATTCTATTCTAGATTTATTGTGTTTCTAGCAATGGAAGAAATTACAACGTTGATGTGGAGGCAGTGGTCACTGGAGGCTCTGAGGGCAAGGAGAGAGAAAAACAGGTGTAATATTGGGGCATTTTTGGGACTTGGGAATCATCCTGAATGACATTGCAATGACAGATATAGCCCATTATATATCTTCCCATAACCTACAGAATTGTGTGGGAGAGAGTGTAAACCACAATGTAGACTACAGTTCATGCTCAGTGTCGATGCCCTAAGATGCCTTTATCAATTGCAATGAATGTATCACACTAATGAAGGATGTTGTTTATGTGGGAAAATGTGGGAGGTATGGGGAGTGGGGCATATGGGAATCCCTATATTTTTTATGTAGCATTTATGTAATATAAGTATCTTAAAAATATATATTTATATGTATATATATATATATTTAAATATATATATATGTATATATATATATATATATATATATATTTTTTTTTTTTTTTTAATAGGCAAAAGGCTTGGAAAGACAATTGTCCAAAGAAGAAATTCAAATGGTCAAGAAACCCAGGGGAAAATGTTTAACATCATTAGGAATTATAGAAATGCAAATCAAAACTACAATGAGATATCATTTCACACCTTTTAGGCTAGGCACTATTTAAAGTCAGAAAACTGTAAATGTTGGAGAGGATGTGGAGAGATAGGAACACATTCACTTTTGGTGGAATGTAGAATGGTACAGCTACTGTAGAGGACTGGTTGATAATTCCTAAGGAAGTTGAATATAGATTTGTCATGTGACCCAGCAAGTCCATTACTAGTTACATACCCAGAAGAACTGAGAACAGTTAAATGAACAGACATCTGCCCACTGATATTTATAGCAGCATTATTCACAGTTGCCAAACTGATGAATGGATAAACAAATTGTGGCATATACAGATGGAATATTATGCAGCAGTAAGAAGAAGTGAGGTTGTGAAGTATATGATGACATGGATGAACCTGGAGGACATTATGTTGGGTGCAACAAGTCAGGCACAAAGGGACAAATTCTGTATGATTGCACTATTATGGACGAAATATACTGTGTAAACTCATGGAATTAATAATTAGAATATAGGTCACCAGAAAACAGAAGGAGGGTAGAGAATGGAAAGCTGAGGGTTAATCTGTGCAGAATTGTTATAAAGGTTGTTTGTAAATCTTTGGAAATGAATAGAAATGGTTAAAGCATACCATGGTGTTCGTAACTAGCAGTGAAGGAAAGTCTAAGGTCATGTATATTACTAGAAGGAAATCTAAAAACTGTAACATGGAACAGTGTAAGATAGCAAAATCTCATGTAAAACACGAATATGGGTGTTATTACATGCATAAGACTGTTTTTACAAAATAAAAATAGAAATATACTAGAGAGAAGGCAAAAGAATTCCATCTTATATATGTCAGGTGAGGCACAGAGAGATTGACAGTGATGAGTTTTGTTTATTTGTTTTTTGTTTATTATTATTATTATTGGAATAATAAAAGTGCTTTGGCAGTGACTGGGGTGATGAATGCACAAACATGTGATTACACCAAATACCACTGATTGTACACTTTGGATGGATTTATGTTTTATTAATATGTATCAATAAAATTGAAAAAAAAATTTAACCCACAACTAACATTACACTCAATGGTGAAAAAAATGAAAGCTTCCCCATTGAGATCAAGAACAAAACAAGGATGCCCACTGTCAAAACTGTTGTTCAATACAGTGCTAGAGGTTCTAAATAGAGCGATAAAGCAAGAAAAAGAAATAAAAAGCATCCAAATTGGAAAGGAAGTAGTAAAACTTTCACTATTTGCAGATGATACAATAATATTCCTAGAAAGTCCTGAAAAATCAACATCAAAGGTACTAGAGCTAATAAACAAAGTCAACAGCATGGCAGGATACAAGATTAATATTCAAAAATCAGTAGTGTTCCTATTCACTAGTAACAATCTGAGGAGGAAGTCAGGAAAAGATTTCCACTTATAATAGTGACTAAAAAAATCAAATATTTAGGAATAACTTAACCAAGGATGTAACGGATTTGTGTTCAGAAAATGACAATGTATTGTTAAAGGAAATCAAAGAAGACCTAAATAATGGAAGGAAATCTGTGTTCATGGATTGGAAGATCAAACATCATTAAGTTGTCAATTCTACCCAAAATGGGTTTGAGTTGATGAAGAAGTTGGGATAATGGATATTGATGATGGAAACACAATATCAAAAGCAAATAATCCAATTGAATGTCTAATTGAAGGTGGCTAAGTGGGAAATTTTGAGTAGTATATATGGAACCACAAGAACAAATTTTTAAAAACCATAATGAGATATAGCACCTCACACTCAGGAGAATGGCTATTATTTAAACTCAAATAAATACTGGCAAAGATGTGGAAAATTAGAAACCCCTGTACATTGTAGGTGGGAATATAAAATAATGCAACCACTGTGGAAAAGAGTTTGGATGTTCCTCAAAAAGTTAAAACATAGAATCACATGACCTGGCATTCTACTAGGTATATCCCCAAAAGTATGGAAGAGCAGGATCTCAAATAGTTATACATAAGTACTCATAGCAGCATTTTTGTAATAGCCAAAAGATGGAAACAGCCCAAGTATCCATTGACAGATAAGTGGATAAAAAATGTATATACATACAATGGAGTATTATTCAGCTGTAAAAAGAATGAAGCCTGATACATGCTACAACATGGATGAACTAGAAGATATTGAATTGGGACATGTTACAGACATATTGCATAATTGGAATATGAAAGTTCAGAGATGGAAAGTAGATTACAGATTATCCAGTACAGGACAGAGGGACAAAAGGGAGTTAATGCATAATAGGTAGAGTTTCTGTTTAGCATGATGTGAAAGTTCTGGTAACGGATGGTGGTGAGCATAACACAACTGTGTCATTATAATTAGTCCCACTGAATGTTGTTATGCTTGAGTGTGCTTGAGATAGTAGTGTGTATTGTATATATGTTTCCAAAATTTTTTAAAAAAGAGCAACAAACGAGTCAATGACAATGAAATGCAATACATGATTCTAGATGGGATCTAATAATCGAGAAAGACTCAAAAGACATTATTGGAATATATTTAAAAACTGAAATATAGACTATGGTTACATTAATAGTAAATGTTTTTAGCTTAACTGTACATAAGGCAGTTGCATAAGTGAATTTCCTAGTTCTTAGGAAATATACATGGAATTATTGTGTTCAATTATTGTATCCAAACCTGCTCTCATATGTTTGAGAGGGAGAGAGGGACAGAGGGAACAAGAAAGAAAGAAAGAAAGAAAGAAGGAATGTCAAATGTAGCAAAATGTTAAAAATGTTGGATCTGGGTATGAGAAGTAGGGATGAATGTTGGTATTCTTAATTTTTGCAATTATCCCATAAAAAATTATTTCAATATTGTTAAATAAAAAATCAGAGAGAAAAGGAAATAAGAATGGAATTAAAATGGTACACTATAAAATATCAATTAAAAAATGCAATAATGAATTAACCAAAAATGAATATAGAAAACAAAAATGGCAGGTTTAAGACATTCATATTAAGTAATTTTATCATTATGTCAATCTCTGCTCTAATTATTTAGTTTACCACTCTTTCATTTAAAGTAATTACTTAATTAGAGCAGAATTTGGCACAATGCATAAAAGATGATGCAACTATTTATTGCCTGTAAAAAACCCACTTTAGATCCAAAGGCCTGAAAGTTTGAAAATGGAAGAATAAAAAACAATACTGAGATACTGCCTGCAAATAATAACAGAAAGAGAGTTAGGCTCATTAGAATAATAAAAGGCAAAATTAAAACAAGCATAGTTTAAAAAGTCAAAGAACATATTATATATCTATAAAAGGGTCAATCTTTCAAGAACGTATACAAATTATAAAATATGCAAGGAACAACAGAGCACAAAAATATATGTGGGGAAAAAAATGACAGATTTGAAGGGAGAAAAAGACAATTCTACCATAATAGTTGGAGAGTTCAATTTCCCACTTTCACAAATGGATATTAAAACAAGACAAAGGATCAATAAGGAAATAGAGGATGTGGACAACACTACAAACCAACCATATCCAGCAGAATATACATTCTTTGCAAGTACATGTGGAACAGTCCCAGAAGAGACTATGTTACCCCCCAACATATATAAAAACACTGAATTCATAAGTATCTTCTTTGACAACATATCATAACTTACAGGATGCACTGGAAACACTGCTATTAGAGAAATTTATAGCAATAGACACCTATATTAAAAAGAAATAACCATCTCAATATCATACTTTTACATCTAAAGGAAATACAAAAAGAAGAGCAAAGTAAACCCAAAGCTGGTTGAAGGAAATAGACTAGAGCAGAGATTAATTAGAGAATAGAAAAACAATAGAATTAACACAACTAAAAGTTGGTTCTTTGAAAAGATCAACAAAATTGAAAATCTTCTACAGCTAGACTGATTAAAAATAAAGGAGAAAAGAATCAATTCACTAAAGTTAGTAGTGAAAGTGGTGACATTTCTAACCTTACAGAAATAAAAAAGAGGACATTGGCTGGATCATGCAGAAGATCTTCCAGGCAGCCCTGTATGCAGCACCTACAAGTCCCACTTCCTGAAGATACTCCCCAAGAGGCAGAACGTGATGGAGGAGGAATGCCTGGAGAAAGGCTTCCTCTTCCTTGTCAGCTACAGGGCCACCATCACCATCATCTACAAGATCACCAAGATGAACACGGAGCTCACCTACAAGGTGTAGCCAGCGGCCACCTGCCCAAGGTGCACGCAGAAGTAGGCAAAGCGGAATCACTGTGAATCGAGCCGGCGGTCACCCCGGCCCATGTCCCCAGAGCTGCCCAGAGCACGGCCGGATCCGCGGGGTTCTCGGTCTTTTAAATGCCATTTTTTTTTCAGTCTATTCTAACAGAGCTATAAATAATTATCCTACTTCCTAAACGCCTTCGAATTTCACAACAGCACAGATTGTCTTTTTACCTTCGTTTCAGTGTGGTAAAAAACCCATTAATGTTTCTAATAAATCAAGTCCTGGGTTTTTTGTTTTTGTCCCCCTTCCCCCCAAACACATAGGCCAAGCATGACTCCAGAGGAATGTAAAACAGCACGTGTCCTTACGGAGATCTGACTGAATGAAGGTTTGGGTATTTTAAGGACCATGATGAGTTTGATTTGAAATTACGTAGGACCCCTATTGTGGGATTAAATAACAAATAGAACAGAAAAAATAAATATAAAAAAACAAGAAACAAAACCAGTATGTGTTTCCTGTGGTTCCAGCTCACAGCACTCCTCTCTAGATCCTGCTCTTTCTTACTGTCCTTTGCTAGACAATTTTGTTTTTAATGCTGAAACCAACAAACAGGTCTTTGATGACCAACAGGCTTTCATTTTAAAGCTATCTGGCTCAAATAAATGGCCACAGGTATTTGCATTCTCCTGCCTAATTATTTTCTTCAGAGACAGCTTTTCCAACCTCAGAAACTACCTAAAACACAAGTATTCTCTCCAGCTGCTGAAACCCAAGAAAATACATCTCTGCCTTAACTGTTGCTCCTAGCACTAAAAAGAGCTGTCTTTTTAAGATTTCTGGGACAAACAAAGCAAGCCCAAAGAATTGGTGTGTGTTAAAAACCCAATGAGGAACAGGTGGTGATTTTTATGCAGAAATTTAACAATTGTTAATAAATAAATCTCTATTTTGGAGTCACACAAAAAACTCATTGCTCTGAAAAACAATTTCAGTGCATATTTTTTTAAAAGCAGGTATTTTAGTTAATCAAGTATTCTATTTTTTATATTACTCATATTTTTTGTAACCATTTGTCTTTCCAGTCTGATCATTATGCCACATTCTTAAGGAAGTCATGATCTCTTTGAGTCAGGGATGAATGGATTTATACAGGGAAATAAAGCAATCAGTTTGTCCTGTGGAGTTTGTCTAGTTTAGAAGAGATAAAGTAAAAAAATGACAATGTTAACTTGTGTACATAGTATCTAAAGACTTCATTTGTTGAGGTGAGACAAACCCCTTGGAAATAACATGTTAGTTGAAACCTTAAGGATTTAGCTGGAAAGTCTTAGCAAATTTGCTTGGGAAATGAATTGGTCTTAAGGAAAAAAATGTACAAATTCCCAGCAACAATGGACTGTTCTTTGCAGGAACTGACAACAGAGTGGACTTTATGCATTTGGTTGGACTGTACTGCAGAGGCCATAAAGAGGCATTCAGAGTCTGAAGGCCATTGTAAGCCCTATGATCCTTGTTCTGACAGAGGGAAGCCACTGACAAAGTTAAAGGAGGATGACATGATATGATATTTGTGTCCAAGAGAGCCCTTCAGGTTTAGGATGCATTGACATAAGGACTAGAGATTACACCAAGAGAAAATTAGGAGGGTATTGGTGAATTTAAAACACTCAGTGGTGGTTCCCTAGAAGACTTGATGAAAGAAATGGGATCTGTGACAAGGCATGTGATTTAGAATATGAAGTCAGGAATAATTTAAAACACTTTCCTTGAAGCCACCCTAGACAAAATGAAGATGACTTACTTGGGGCCCCACTGAATACACTTGAAGGAGATCCCACTAATGCAATCTGGTCCTATTTGAGAAAATAAATAATGATAACAGGTAAGAAAATATTGAATAAAAAAGAATACATCAATCCTTAGTGCTATAACAAATAATCAGGGAGCAAGCAAGCCCTTTGTAAGGTAAAAAGCCAAATAATATAGAAGCAGTGTTGGAAATGGAAATGGAAAAAAAATCACCATTTGGAAACCATCATAGTGGTGGTTGATTCAGACAAAAGGATAGTGGGTCGAGGATGGATGGGAACCACAATATTGATATAATCTCAAAATATGTCCTCATAAAATGTCATTCATTACAAGGTGAAAATGTGTTTTTGCATGTGGAGGAACCTGAGAGAAATTTCATCAGGTTATTGAGTTCACATCACTGGTAAGGGATGAGGCATAGATCTCATATCCCTCTTGATGGGCTGCACTGTTGAAAGCATAGTTTCAGGCTGGTTCCTACTGGGAATGTAGTACCTAAATCTCAAGAGAAAACACCAGGCAGACCCAGTTTGGGGTCATTTGTGTTCCTTAAATTTGTCAATGATGTAAAAATGAAAGAACCTCTTAGGAGGAGCTCTATATTGAAGTTGACTGGACAAATGTTACCGGAAAATAGATTTTTTGAGAAAGTTTGGAAAGAGTAGGAAAGTGAGTAAAAGTTGGAGGGGTCTAAGAGTCGGGTTACAGCATTGAAGCAGGTTGACTTCCTGATTTTGAGTTTTCTAGGAGAGTGTTCTTGTATTATAAATACATATACTGGAATATACTTTTTAATAAAATTTTATTGAAGTATATATTTCTTACATGTACATAAGTGTATAGTAAAAGTTGTGAAATTATGAAACAAGCATGCAGATCTTCATACAGGGCTCCTGTAAATCACCCCACCCCAACACCTTGCATTGTTGTGAAATTTTTGTTACAAACCATGAAAGAGCATCATCAATATATTACTAACTATAGCCCATATCTTACATTTGGTGTATTTTTCCCCAACCAACCTAATTAATAGCACCCTGTATTAGTATTATACATTTTTTATAGTTCATGGGAGAATGTTCTTATATTTGTCCTGTTTACCATGGTCCATCTTCCACCACTGGATTCTCTGTGTGTTATAAAGCCCCTTGTTTTGTACAATCCACTCAAAGTGTACATTCAGTGGCTCCCATTTTCATCACAGAGTTGTGCTTTCATGCCTTAGTCCATTTTAGAACATTTTCATTTCACCAAAATGAAAAATCCCTTACTTCCTTGTATCCACCTATGGTTGTCTATTAGAATTGATATAATATCTTCTTTGCCATTGCTGCAATAATATTACAATATTGTTGTTAACTATCATCCATAAGTTACATTAGTTGTAATTTCCCCATGTATCACCATATCCTTAACACTTTGTAAAAGAACATGCTTATATTTATAATAACCACAATCTTCATCCATCACAGAATCATTTTTATACATTCCTTAGATTATCTCTAGTTTCCTTTTAATTAATATTTACATATCATAAATGTCAGACATATCTACCCCTTTCAGCCACAATCTCATTTATAAATCAGCAAAGTCTGTTATACTTACTATAGATTGTTACCATCAACTCTATTCATTTCCAGACTTTTACAATTACCCTTATTAAAAATTATACATGCATTGAACATCAGCTCCCATTCTCAACACACATTCTATTTCCTAGTAGCCTATACTCCAGAGCTTACCTCTGTGAATTTACTTATCATATTTAGTCCATATTAGTGACACCCTACAATATTTGACCTTTTGTGTCTGGCTTATTTCATTCAACATAGTACCCTCAAGGCTCATCCATGTTGTCACATGCATCCCAATTTTGTTTCATCTTAGAACTGAATAGTATTCCATTGTGTGTATATACCACATTTTGTTTATCCATTCATTGGTTGGTGGACACTTGGGCTGTCCATATTTTAGAAATTGTGAATAATGCTGCTATAAACATCAGAGAGCAAATGACAGTTCATGTCCTGCTGTTTTTCTAGATATAATCTTAGTAACAGGATTGCTAGATCATGCATCAGTTCTATATTCAGCTTCTTGATGTACCACCAAACTGTCTTTCACAGAGCTGCACCATTCTTTTTTTTTTTTTTTTTTTTTTTGGTTAGGCCAGTAAAAAAAATTTACTTGGGAAATGGGGGAAAGAATAGGGCTTGCTGAGAAATGGGAAAGATGGAAATACACATCAAGATTTGGTGTGGGCTCCTCTAGGTAGAGGGAGGAAGCTCTGCTTCATTTGGTTACTTTTAAACTGTTAATCATTCCTCCCCTTTGCTAATAATAAAGTTATTAGTTACCCCACTAGTAGTGGACACCAATGGTGAGGCCTGTTTGGAAAATCCAGGGCCATGGGGAAGACCCAGAAAGAGAAATTGAGACCTCAAGGTTAAACTCAAGGTCTCAGTGAGATCTTGCACCTATGAGGTCTTGCAGCCATGGTGTCTGTCAGCCATGTTGTCTGTTGGCCATGTTGTAACTTGTTTTCTCCTTTCCCTGGCTAATCTGACTAACCTGCCTCAATTCCCCCCTCAGGGATTTTATTCCCTTATTCTTAAAAGGGTGCTGAGGGTTGATGATCATTCCGTAGTTACTTCCTGCTGGTTAGGGTGGCAGTCCCTGCCTACCAGGCCATAAACTTCTCTGGCTATTCTATTGAGGTTGTGGGAAGACACTGTGGTTGGAACTGGCTGAAATCCCAGCATGAAAAAAATGTCTTGTTTTCTAAGAAATAAATTTATTTAGAATTTTGAAGATACATGGCCTCACTAAAAGGATAAAGATGGTGGTAAGTGGGCCCAGAAAGGAGGCCAGATACGATATGTTAGCCCACAAGAGTGAGAAAGGCAAGGCACCTTCAGAGGCTGCAGCCCCCTGAAGTTGGTGGGCTTCATCTTGCAGGTTTCAAATGTTGTTTAGGATTATTCTGGAGTAATTTATATAGAAACAGAATTTTTCCTTGAGAAATACATATGTTCTGACCCCCATGCTGCTGTTAGCATGTTTAGGGCTTTGTGATTTTTCAGTACCACAGCAGCAAGAGAGTCTATTTTCTGTTTTAGGATTTCTAAGGCACATCTAGTTTCTTTGATGCTGTTAGTTAGCTCTAGGGAGAGATTGTAATAGATAATGGTGTTTGGTATAAATTGCTAATCACAGTTTTCCATGGTAATGATTATGTTTAAGACAGCTAAGGGGAGTACAAGAGGCATTTTCCTTTTAGTTATTGTATAGGGAGAAACTACAGGAAATGAAAACAGACAAGATTTCTTTAAGGTCTGCCTGGCTTGCCTTCCCCCTAGCAATAGGTATTTGGGCTAGAGTTAGAGGGAAGAGCTGGCTTTGACACAAACACTACTTAGCTTTGTCTCTTGAAGAGGTATTTCAGGCCACCCAATGACTGGCAGTCATCAGGTGCTGTACCATTCTACATTCCCAATGGTGAAGAAGTGTTCCTATTTCACCACATCCCCTCCAGCACTTGTAATTTTCTGATTTTTGTTGGTGGCCATTCTATATGTGTGAAATGTTATCTCATTGTAGTTTTCATATACATTTATACTGGAGTATTTTTGTGAAAGATTTGTTAATGGGCAAATGTGAAATTATAACTGGGAATCCTTTTGAATGGATCAGGAATCTTTTGGAATTTTTATACATTGGGTATTATTTTAAAATAAGTTACTTTTAAAACCACCCATGTGGTTACCAAAATGTAGTTCAACTAAAGTTGTGAAAGCAATTGAATTTTGAAGAGTCTAGATATTACTAAGGAAGAAATATGTCATTATTACATCAGTAGCACTATGTCTATGGTGTCCTGAATGATTTGGAATGTTTGTGAAAACAGTGAGATATTAGTATCCCAGTTTCTCACAGGAACCCCTTCCTCTGCTACATGTTTTGGAGAATGTTTACCCTTTGCCCCAGCATGAAAGCCATGGAGAAGGACATGTATTATATACCTCCCTTCTCCAAGGCAGTAGCATGCTACTCCAGATTCTTTTGCTCACTCCCTATGGCTTCAAGAGGTGGCTCAGACCTCAGTTCAGATTTTTTCTCCTTGGCTGTCTTTTGTCAGTCTGTGCATGTGTGTTTCAGGGGATCTTCTGTCTATCTCTTTCCCTCCAGGATCCTCTTAGGAGATAGTGGCTACAGGGGCATGAGGTAATGTCTTTATCAAAGAAGGGATTTGCAAAGTGGAGAAATGTTAGGTTTTATAAAATCCTGGTATTTATCTTTATGTGCCTAGCTGGAAGGGGAGCAAATAAAACCAGAGCACTTCATGCACAAATTAACATTTATTGAATGCTTATATATAATATCAAATACATAATGTACATATGGTATCAGATGAAAGATACTATGCTGAAATCAAAAGTTTCTTGTTGAAAATAGATTATAAATATTTATGCAACCTATTAGTGTGAGATGCTCTATGGAACCAAGAGAAATTAGTGAATAATTCTCAAGAAAAATTACTCACAATATATAAAGGTGGATGGTAATTAAGCCTATCCATATCAGTGTATTTCATTGATGCAAAATTTAACTAGACATATGAATACATTTTCAAATTTGAAAGTAGAGAAAGAAAAAAGTAAAGAGTTTGAAAATAGTTCATCACCATTTGAAATATTATGGGAAATAGGCATATACACACTGGTGCGATTGTAGATATACTGATTTCACCGTTCCATGGAAATGTACAAAATTAAACTAAGTATAGTCAGATTTTGAATTTTCCACAGGAGAAATTTACTTTCAATGAATATCTCTGATTTACCAAAAAGCAGCCTCTTACATGGCTCTTAAATAAACTGATCATTTAAGTCCCAGACAAATTTCATCTTAAGTACTTTTAAGCAGTATGAAATCATAGGTATTGAAAACCACAATTGTGTTTCAGACTTCAAAAACTGATTTCTGTTCGTGCATGAATTTTCCTTAGTGCAAAATTATCCTAACTTGGAGGTGGCATGTTTTGGAAAATTCACAAAACAATTAACTGATATAAAGTGTATAATTCAGGGGCATTTAGTACGTTCTCATGCTGTGCAAGTATCACCTCTACCTATCAATCTATATTTTTTAACAGCACCATTCACACTGAAACAAAACATTTCAGCAAGCTAAACTTAAAAGTAATTTAGGATTCTCCCAAGGTCATGGATACTGTGATATGTGGCAATTTGTCATTTGAAAACAAATAAAAAATTATTCCAAAAATTTTACTCAAAATTTAGCTTTTTTTGAAGCCAGGAAAGTATCTATTATAAATTTTGGAAATTGGGGTAAATACCATTTAAAATTAATGTTGGGAGTTTTATTGCCCATAATTGTAAAATTTTCAACTTTTTTTCCAACTATTTAAGTGCTACAGGAAATATTACCCATTAAAAAAATTAATAAAGTGTTTACATAGGGACACCACTTTCCCTTTAAATTCAGGCTTTGAAATGGTTTAGTCAGAACCAACCTAACCCCAACTTACCCACTGGAAGTTTACAGTATTATAAACATTCCTTTCAGTACTGTAGATGCTTTGCCCTTCTCTCTGAATCCCTGTCAGGATTGTGTCCAGCAAGAGTCCTGAATCTGTGAGAAGTCCTACAGCATGCCATATTCTGAGCTGGCAAAACCCTCAATGAATGGATACTTTGGTAAAATAAGCCTTGCTAAAATATTTTCTGAGAAAGTAAAGAATAAACCACATGGAAACAATGCAAAAAAATAGTTTTTGTGCTTACTGTTTAAGAAAAAACACTTCCCATAGTCTAAGACCAAAGCCACAACAAAGGTCCTTGCTCTCATCTGTTCTGGTTCTGGTAGTCTCCAAGGGATTTGTTTCTCTTTAAGATAAAATGTTTTGCTTTTGTTTTCAAATCCAATAGCTAGTTTGAGTTCTTTTACTCAAATGCAGGAATTCTGAAACCTAGAAGCTTTCTAGGAGTTTGATTGGCCAGAGACTCTTCTCTATTTATGGGCTTTCCTCAACTGGCTTTGCCTGGGCCACAGGTTAACAACTGAAGGGGATCTGAGAACACTCAACAGTTGGGGACATCCATTCCCTCATTTTTCCCAACCCAGAAAACACTGAGGCAGAGTTAAGATATTTAACTTTCACCTTATCTAGTACCACAGCCCGTTCAACCATCTCTACCTCTCCAAAGTAAACAATACCCTACCCTAGATACCCAACAAGCAAAAAAAATACAACTGTACTTACTCATCTTTTTTAGAATGTCACTGTCTTATAAAATCTTAAAATTCCTTACTCTTCTCTCTGTTTTCTGGAAAAATTCTATCAGTGGATAGGTCCCACCACTGGTTTTAAACTTGCATGATTTCACCAAACAGCTGTAGACTGCTGGACAAAATATCACAAAGTATCACACCTAGGAGAACATGAATTCACAATTATCTACATACCAAATGCACTAAAAATATTGTACAAAAAGCATTAAGTTCCTATTTCTCTAATAAAATAATATCCCCAGAAACTACAATGCAATCTTCTCAATATTCTTCCATCCTTTACTCCCTCTTCTTTCACCTGATAACCTTACCTAAAACTTCATTGAGAAAAAAGATCACTTCAGACAAGAGCTATATTCTCTCTTACCACCCAAAAAATAAGTACCAGACTGCACCCATCCCATCTTTCCCTACCCATTTTATTAGACAAAAGTCAAAGCCTAACAAAAATATTTATACTGCATACAATCTCACTTTTCTTGGATGGGAGTGTATTTTTATTCTGGAAATATAAATAAAACGTAAAATGTTCTGTTATATATATTTAGTTATAGAATTCACTAGTGTTAATCACATACACAATGTTGTGCCATGATTACTATCATCCATTACCAAATTTTTCTGTCATCCCAAACAGATACTCCATACCAATGAAGTATTAATGCCACCTTCCTCATTCCCACCCAGCTTCTAGAAACCTGTATTCTACTTTCTGGCTCTATTAATTTACATATTCTATTTATTTCATAAAAGCAAGCTCTTTTGTGTCTGAGTTACTTTACTCATAATGTCTTTAAGGTTCATACATATTGTAGCATGCATCAGAATTTAATTCCTTTTTATGGCTGAATAACATTCCGTTGTATGTATATACCACATTGTGTTTATCCTTTCCTCTGTTGAGAGACACTGGGGCTGCTTCCACCTTCTAACAATAGAGTATAATCATGTTATGACCATTGGGATTCAAACATTAGTTCAGGATCCCACTTTCAATTCTTCTGGGTATTTGACTGCAAGTAAGATTGCAGGGTCATGTGGCAATTCTATACAGAACTTTCTTAGTAAACCTCAAATGATTTTCCAAAATGAGTGCACAAATTTGTACACACACCAATAACTATAGTGTTCTTAGTTCTCCACATCCTCTTCAACACTTTACTTTCAGTTTTTTAAACATTAGTCATTCTAGTGGCTATGAAGAGGTATCTTGTGGTTTTGATTTGCATTTCTATGCTGGCTAGTGATGTTGTGCTTCTGTTCATCTGCTTATTGGCCTTTTGTAAGTATTTATGGAGAAGTGCCTTTTTAATTTTTATTTTCTTAATTATTTCTCCTTTTCTTTTTGTAGATTCCTTTTTCTCAAGTTATTTCCTTTGTAGTTTATTTTTTTACATTTTCTAATTTTCTTCTTTTCTAGCAATATAGGCAACTGTTTATTCATTTCTATTTTGAAGTAAAAAATTGGATATTTCTTTTTTTCCTTTCCTTTTCATTCTCAGGATTCCATTTCTTACACCTTACATTTTCTTATGCTTACAGGATACTGTATGGCTGATAGGAAGCAGGAAAAGTAAGAAAAACTGAAGCCTGGCACCAGCCTTTTCTCTAGAATTCATTATAATTAACTTTCTCTCTCATCTATCATGGCTACAGATTAAAGCAGGATGACAAATTAGCATCTATTTTGTTTAAGGGTATGATATGTTAATTATGTTAATCATAGTAAAACCCATTGACCAAATTTTATCTAACAGTTCTAGAAATAGTGACCAATAAAGGAGAGAATATTATCAAATAATTCCAGAAAAGCTGCCAGATATCAAGTAAAAAAGATTACAGATTTAAAGGGCCAACTGAGTGTTTATGAAAGAAATCCAATATAAACACACATAATGGTGAAATTTCTTCTCAGTAGGCAATTTTTAAAAGGTGAATCTAGGAAGGGTTTGTATAGAAAGGTCATAATCAGAGTGGTGACAGACATCCCACTAACAGTAAAATCACAGGGTGGTGGATTCAATACTCTATTGTTTTATAAACTCAAAACATCTAAAAAAAACTTTTCTTTTTAAAAAATATTATAAAATGAATAGATGTTTGCTGTAACAAGCCAAGCAGTATAGTTTTATACTGCTATAAACTATTCTTTAAAAGTTTATGGATCCCTCTTCCAATCCTATACCCCTGAAGACACTAATGTTAACAGTATAGGGTGATTCCATCTATATCTTTCTCCATTCACAGACAATATAAATAAAAATATATACAAACATTTCCCAGGTAAATGAACTTCCAAGAAACAGGGGCACCCATAAAAGGAGAGAGAAAATGAGAGAGTTCCAGGATGATAACTGAGTGGTATGACTGGACAGACTGTAGACTTGAGCAGGAAACCAGAACCTCCAGGACAAAGGCCTTCAGTTTGTCTACAGTTCACAAACATGAGGCCCTTCATATCAGTATGTCACTTAAACCTTGCAACAGCTTTTGAGATATGATTTATATTTCTATTATATATCAGGAAATGATGCTTGAAAAGATTTAGTAAGTTGGTGTGACAATTTGAAGCCTTTAAAGGATCCCAGAAAAGATCATGTTCTTGGAGCTAATCCATTCTTGTGGGTGTGGGACCTTTGATAGATTGTATTCAGTTGGGAGCCTTTGATTGGAGTGCTTCTGTGAGGCATGACCCAGGGTGGGTCTTGGTCCTCCTGCTGGAGGCCTTTAAAAATGGAAGACAGAAAGCAGAAGCACACAGAGAAAAAGCCACAGAGATGGTGAGAAGGAACCCAGGAGCTCAGAGAGGAATTTGGGAAACAGCAAGCCCAACAGGTGCAAAGTGCTTGCTTAACCAAACAACTGAAATCCACAACTTAGCTAAGCTGATATATAAAATTAAACATCACAAGGGACAAGATTTGAAATATACTTACATAAGCCTTGGTTTCTTTTCAAAATTTTCATTCCATGAATAACAATCAGTGCAATGATTTCAGGCAGAAAACAGAGCCATGAGATGCCCCATGGGATTTAATAACCTTCTCAATTAGAGGCAGAAAGGGCATCACCATCCCAGAATCTTTGGGATTGGGTAATGAACAATAGATTAGAGTAGACTTACTCTCATTCTACCATAGACTTATTGTGATTCTAGAAATGGAAGAACTTTTATCATTGGTGTGGAAACAGTGGCCACTGGAGGTTCTGAGGGGAGAAAAATGGAAAAGTAGGTGTAATATGAGGGCATTTTCAAGACATTGGGATTGTCCTGAATGACATTGCTATGACAGATACAGGCCATTATATATCTTGTCATAATTTACAAAATTGTTCAGGAAAGAGTTTAAATTATTATGTAAACTATAATCCACACTTAGTGATAATTCTCCAATATGTGTTCATCAATTGTTAAAAATATACCACACTAATGAAGTATGTTTTTAATGTGGAAATGTGTGGGAGGGGTAGGGATTGGGGCATATGATACTCCTCCACATTTTTATGTAAAATTTATGTAATCTAAGTATCTTTTTAAAAATTTAAAAGTATATTAAAAAAAAGAGAGCATGAGAAAGAAGAAATGATATCATGCAAAATATCTACAAGAGGGACACATCCACCATTGTATCAATGGTAAGCTTCATGAGTGTGAAAGCTGGCTACCCAAATACAGATGTCATGAATTTGACACAAGCCTCTGAGTGCAATTAGAGTTGGGAATAAGTATTGGATAGTGTGAATTTAGGGAAGAAATTAACCTGAGCTGAAAATCATACTATAACTTGAATTCCTATGACATTATATTTGAATAAGACTGGATCATATTCCCAATCTTTAGAATATAATATAGCCTTCAAAATTCTAAGCTTAGCTGATACAAAAGAAAAAAATCTTTGTGCAGGTAAGGGTAATTCACCATATGTATGTAAATAACTTGAGAAAGATTTTAACTGGAGTCTCTCAAACTAAATGTTCAGCATTGAATTTTTATGTAGAGAAGTTAATGAATATAAGTATGTGAGTGAACTTTTAACAGCCTCTTATTCCTACTAACAGCAGAGATCTCACACTGGAGAGGAAAACTTTGAATGCAAGGAATTTGCAAAAGTTTTCCCTCAGATTTATCCATTGACACAATATATTTAACTCCCATGTTTAAAATCCCTATGCTACCAATGTGGAAAAGCCCTCCATGACTGGTCATTTTTTAATCAACTCAAGCACATTTACATTGGAGATAAATCATATGAATGTTATGAAGTCTTTAGTTATTTCTCTTAGGCAACATGATAAAATTCACACTAGAGAGAAAACAATAGGTGTAATGAATAGGTGAAATAACTCCACCAGGGCACTGATTTTTATGTATACCCAAAGAACTCACACTGGGGAGAGGCCCTATAAATCTAGTAAACTTGGGAAACACTTAGCCAGACTGTACCTTGCATTCCTACAAAGGATTTCACATGGGCAAGAAACTTAATGCTAGTAATCAGTGTAGAAGAATCTTCAGATATCATTTATCTTTCTCAACACAAGGAAATTCACTCTGGGGAGAAAACATATGAATGGCATATGTATGGGAAAGCTCTTGGTCAAAACTCTATCCTAATGTGACATGAGAAAACTCAATGTAACTATAGCAAATGTAGAAAAGTTTTCAAGCCACAATGCCAAACTTTAAATAAACCAAAATACTCACACAAAGTAGAACTTCTGCATGAATGTAGTCCATGTGGGTATGCTTTTATTTATTATATATCCTTAAACAACATGATTGAACTCCATTGGAGGTAAAACTCTAGGTATAGAATCACAGAACATAATATTTCAGCAGAATCCAGGCTTAGTGGGCTCAAGAAAACTCTAAATAGGACTAATCCTGTAACAGGAAATAAGACAAGATATCTTTACCAGAAATTTGAAGCCTTGTATTAGGCAAGGTTCTCTAGGGTAACAGAAGTGACAGGCCATATCTGTAAATAGTATGAGAATTTACAAAATTGTCTCGCATGACAGTGGGATGCACAAGTCCAAATCCATCCTCAAGGAGTTCCCCAGAAGATGCAGTCTGTCTGAAGTAGAGCTGTAAACTCTCTCTGAATGCTGAAATCACTCCTCCTTTTACAGCCTCCAAGTGATTGGATGGGTTGTCATTCATTGCAGATGGCAATCTCCACATCGTAGATGTAACCAGCCATAAATGCAACCAATTCACTGATGATTAAAGTCCATGAAATGCCTTTGTATTACAATTAGCCCAATGCTTACTTGATGAAAGAAGTGGGCACCAATTAGAGTTGAGAATAAGTATTGGATAGTGTGAATTTAGGGAAGAAATTAACATGACCTCAAAATCATACCATGAGTTGAGTAACCTTGACATTACATTTGAATAAGATGATGTATTAAGGTCATGTATATAGTTGTCCAAGTTGACAAATTAGCCTAACTATTACAGTCCACCATTTGTCAGCATTGCAGCTATATACATCACCTCAAAATATACTTATTCCCCAAATAAAAACAATTATGCAATTATAATTTTTACCTAACAATACTCAACTGTCTTGCACACAAACAGAAATGCACTAAGTCCCTCCAGAAGAGGGTGCAAGTCCTTTGGTAATATTGACTCTTAAATTTGACATCCTTAAATACTATGACATGAAACTTACTTCATATGATAAGGAAAAAAGATAGGGAAGAAAACAAAGATAATCATTTTATGTACATATACAAACATACCCATAACAAAACAAGGGATAAATATTCCTGAGTATTATAGTTCTTGTTTCTGTAACTAGTCACATGGTTGACATTCATATTTATGACTGCCTTCTTCCACAACCCATTCCATATTCCCTTTACTCTCAGCAAGCACCTCAGCTGGCATTGTTCTTTGCCTAGTGGGGTGACTTTAATCACAGGGCATGTGTTAAAGGATTTCTGTATTCCTGGCAAATTCTTCCATTGTGCAGAACCATCTGTAAACCAGACCCGAGTTTTCTCTTCTTCAGTCAACTGATTGTAAGGAACTCTCCAATAGGCCATAGCTGTGGACCTAGACTTAAAAAAAGAAGGTAAGGTAGTAGGAGTGGGTGGCCATAGGCATTTGGACCACTTCTTCATGTAACTAAGTTGTGCCTTCAGGACTTGCTTGAGCCCTATCTTGTATATACTACTTCCACTTTATGAGGGAGTCATGCTGTGCACACCCAACTTTATGGTTAGGTGGGTCAAACAATGTCCAGCTCATAATAGGTAACTGAGGTCTCATGGTAACTAGGTGGCCCATGGTTAAACATTCAGGCTCTACTATGGCCCAGTAGCAGGCCAAAAGCTGATTCTCAAAAGAAAAGTAGTTATTGCAGAAGTTAGCAGGATTTTACTTCTGAATCCTAGGGGTATGCATTGGGATTCTCCTATAGGGATCTACCAAAGTCTCCATGTGGCATCTCTATTTGCCACTGACCTTTCCAGTAACATTGGAGCTGCTAGATCATATGGTCCAAGTGGCAATACAGCTTGTACAGCAGCCTGGACCTGTTACAGAGCCTCCTCTTTTTTGGGTCCCCACTCAAAACCAGCAGCTTTTCTGGTCACTCAGTAAATGGGCCAGAGTAGCACATTCAAATGGGGAATATGTTGTCTACAAAATCCAAAGAGGCCAACTAAACATGGTGCCTCCTTTTTGGTCAGAAGAGGAGCTAGCTGTGACAGCTTATCCTTCACTTTAGAAGAGATATCTCAACATGCCTCACACCAATGGACACTTAGATGTTTCACTCAGGTGGAAAGCTTTGTATATTTGTTGGATTTGTAGCCTATCCTCTGTCATGCAAATGCCTCACCAATAAATCTAGAATAGTTCCTATATCTTGCTTACTAGGTCCAATCAACATGATATCATCAATATAATGCACCAATGTGATGTCTTGTGGGAGGGAGAGACTATCAAGGTCCCTGAAGACATTATGATGTAGGGCTGGGAGTTGATATACCTTTGAGTTAGGACAATGAATATATAATGCTGCCCTTGTCAGCTGAAAGCAAACTGCTTATGTAGGTCCTTACTAACAACAATTGAGAAAAAAGCATTAGCCAAATCAATAGCTGCATACCAGGAACCAGCGCATGTGTTGATTTTCTCAAGCATCGATACCATGCCTGGAACAGCAGCTGCAATTGGAGTCACCACGTGGTTACATTTATGATAATCCACTTTAGTCCTCCAAGATGCATCTGTTTTCTTTGCAGACCAAATAGGCAAGTTGTATGCGAATGTGATGGAAATCACCACCCCTGCATCCCTCAGGTCCTTGATGGTGACATTCATCTCTGCAATTCCTCCAGGAGTCCAGTATTGCTCTTGATTTACTATTTTGCTAGGTAAGGCTGGTTCTAGTGGCTTCTACTTGGCCTTTCCTACCATAATATTCCTCGCTCCACTGGTCAGAGTACATGTATGGAGATTCTGCCAGTTACTGAGAATGTCTATTCCAATTATGTGGGGAAATAACCACATAATGGGTCCAGGCATCCACTGTATCCACTGTGAGATGGAATTGAACTAAAACTCCGTCAATCACCTCACCTCCATAAGCCCCTACTCTGACTGGTGGACCACAGCAATGTTTTCAGTTTCCTGGAATTAATATCAGTTTGTGCCAGTGTCTAATAATCTCTAAAATATTTTATCATTTCCTTTTCTCCAAGGCACAATCATTCTGGTAAAAGGCCATAAGTCTCTTTAGAGAAGGCTGGGAGAAAGATTGACAATATGAAGTTTTGGCAATGAAACAGTGTCTTTCCTCAAGAGTACCTGGCCTTCCCTTCATTCAAGGGACTCTCTGTCTGTAAGGTCCCTCAATTCCGGGTGGTGATTAAGGGGCTATGACTATCCTTTCATATAATTCAAGTTAGGCTTTTGTTCATTTGACCTATAACTCATCTGCTTATACAGATCAAGTAGTAATCAATTTCACTTCTAGATACCCCATGATCTGTTGGTCAATGTCATAGGTGTATGCAACTCAGAAACTTTTTTTTTCCCATGTGAAACATAGAATTTATTAATCATAGTCATATGATTACATTATGCTCATGAACAGAAAGGAGTGTGGCATCTATTTTTGATGTGTGTGCAAGGCTCGTGAATATACAAAGGTTGACAGTCTTTGACTGGAGGTCATTACTAATTTAATAAGCAGTCTTCAAAGCTCTTGCAGATACTTTTGCAAGGCTCATGAATATACAAAGGTTGACAGTCTTTGACTGGAGGTCATTACTAATTTAATAAGCAGTCTTCAAAGCTCTTGCAGATACTTTTGATTGCTGCTTTGAGTCTGCTTTTCATTGTGGTAGGTACACACACCTTGTCTTTGGTGATTAAGTGCTGCCTCTTGATTTCTGATAGCCTGGAATCAAGTCATCCCCATATTGTTTAAGGATCCTATTTCTCTGACAGCATTTCCCATGTTAATATCTGACCTATAGAGAAGAACAACCACAGAGATCTTCAGGGAACATAGTGTTAATTTCACAAACTTATTCCTCTCTGAATTGTTGAAAGGTGTGTCCTCTGGACATCCTGGCGTGAGTGGGAATGTCTAAGATTGTAAATCTATTCTAACATTCCAGTCTCTCCAAGCCTTTGTATCCCTCCATCTACAGTATACCAGTGTAAATCAGGCATCTCAACCTCAGTCAATGTTGGCCATATTTTGGTTCATGTTTCAGCCAGCTGCTCAAACAAACTGTTAGTGTCTTTTCTAACCCCTTGAGCTACAACATTAAATCCAGAATCTCTGCTTAGTGGAGCCATATCAATAAATTCAGCCTGATCCAACTTTATATTCCTTCCATCATTATCCCTCATCCTTAATATCCATTCCCCCACATATTTTCCTGATTTCTGTCTATATAAAATGGAAAACTCATGCATTTCTTTTGGGGTATAACATATTTTCTTATGGGTCACACTTTGTACTTCACCTTTGGGGTTTGTTATGACTTTAGTTATAGGTCTGGAAGAAAAGCTGGGTGTTGGGGATTGGTAACAAGAAGAATTAGAAGTGCCTGTCAAGCCAATTACCACAGGGTATTCCATTGCAGTTTCTTCTGGTGAAACCAGATTAATCTTTTCAGGTGGGGGTTGGATGGCTAACTCCTTTGGGGCAGGCTGGAAGTTGAGTGGTTATCTCCTCAGGGTGGGGAAGAGGTAGGGTTTTTGTCTTCTCAGGGTGGGGAGGAGGTAAAGGGCTGTCTCCTCAGGGAAGGCCATTATAGGCTTATCTGGAAAAATCTCAGTAGAACTTAGTGTTTCAATGTTCCCACTGCCATCATCATCATACCGTATGTCTCCATCCCAATCTTTCCTTTCCAACCAATGCCCTCACTTTAACAGCAGATACCCTGCAAGGTTGAGATTTTAGTTTCTGTTGTAACTCTGATACTTGCCCATTGAGACTCTGGGTCTGGTTTTCAGAGATCTTAAGTCTGTGGCTGCATGAAACAAATTTTTCCTTCAGTGCCACACATAGAAACTTTCACATCATTCATGCAGCACTTAAGTTGCAGATTTGAAGACTTCAGCTCATCTGTTTCTTTTGTAACTGTATCCAGTGTAATTAGCAACAGGTGGCCAATATCATTGTACCTTTGAACTCCACAAAACTTTGTTAAGATGTTAAAAACACTCACCCAGAACCTTGTCTCTTATAAGCATGAAAGTAGTCATATCCAGTAGTGATATTTTGTGTATCTCTATTGCCAACTCTCTCCATGGACTTTCAGTGGCCTTTTGCTTATTGGAAACAGAATAATTATTGCCTTGAATCTAATCAGGGTAGAGGGAAAATTGCAAAAATCATTGAACAAATCCATAAATCCCATTTTTTTTTCAATTTTACTGATACATATTAATAAAACATAAATCCATCAAAATAGTACAATCAGTGGTATTTGGTGTAATCACATTTGTGCATTCATCACAACAATCACTCCCAGAGCACTTTCATTATTCCAATAATAGTAATAAACAAACAAACAAAAAAAAAACCTCATCACCTCAGATTCTGATTCTCCCAGTACCACTCCCAGTACCAAGCTGTATTAGTCAGTGTTCTCTAGGGAAACAGAACTGACAAGAGATATATATAAATGGCATGGTACTTTATAAAATTGCCTTACATATCTGTGGGGATCCACAAGTCCAAATCCATAGAGCATGATACAAGCCAGAGACTCAGATGAAGGTCCTTGATGAGTTCCCCAGGAGATGCTAGCTGTCTGAAATAGAGATGTAAATTCTCTCTTTGAACGCTGAAATCACTTCTCTTTTTAAGGCCTTCAACTGATTGTATGAGATATCACTCATTGCTGATGGAAAACTCCTCAGTTGATTTCAAATGTCATCAGCCATATATACAATAAATTCACTGATGGTTAAAGTCCATGAAATGCCCTTGTATTGCAGTTAGTCTAGTTCTTGCTTGACCAAACAACTGGGCATTATTATCTGGCTAAGTTGAAACATTAGCCTAGCCATCACAAGCCTACTGAATTCAACCTGAAGAGGCCATTCAGTAAAATACATTTGAGAATTCCCTTTCTCTTAATGCAACACTTGTAAAACACTAAGTATTCATCTCTATTGTAAACACTCATTGTCATGAAGGAAGGAAAATCTTCAGTGGTCACTCATTTCTTACTCAACATAAAATTTCTCACACTGAGGACATACCGATCCAAATATCATAGTCAAAAACCTTCAGCTGGATTTCCCATCAGAAAACCCAATGTGAAACCAAACAAAAAACAATTCTTTCTAGCCTCATTTTACCCACAATTCATCAGAATATTCAGAATTTGGTTAAATGGCTTGTTAATTTTTTTTTAAAGTGGGATTGTGAAAGGAGTTGGGAATGCTTCATGTGGCATTTCATGACAAGTAATAATAAAGGAGATCCAATCCTTTTTAGTAGATTCTTTGAAATTTGTAAGCTGTAAAAGTTGTTACTGAAAAATTGAATAGGATTTTCAGGTTCTATTATTTTTTCTTTAGCTGCAAACATAATTTTATAGACTTTTATGAATCAGAAAATCACTTTGCTGTTTATTGAAATGTGTACAATGCAAAACGAGTCTCATCTATTATATATTGTTTATATATAATATTGCAAGGAGGAATGAAAACAAGGGTAAGTAAATATACACATATAAATAAAATGATGTATAAATTATGCTTTTAAAATATCATTTAATATTACTGTAATACTTTAAAGGAATTAAAAGTTAGTGTATTTTCAAAGAAACTGGTTTGCCAGTCCTGTAGGATTGTGGATTCATTGGGAAAAAAATTTCCCAGAATATAAAAATCAGGCAGTGGTTATTCCATATATTAGTATTTTATTGACAAAGTGCTTTGGTAGATAGTGAGAATGTGATTGTAGGAAATGAGGAAGTGGAAGAACATTGCAGATGTGGAGAGGGTTCCACTTTCTGAGTGCTTTATTTAATTATACTAATTCATGTAACCTCAAAACTCTAACCCTTCGAGATTAATTTTTGAAAGTCTTCCCCACAAAATCACACATTTTATTTGGATAAAAAGCCCTAAATAATTACTATCTAGGAGAAAGAATTATCCTCCCATACAGAATATCCATTTAGTGAGTTAAACTTGCATGAGAGCTGCTTGAAGAGAGGGTAGCTGCTCAATAGGTTCTGGCCCTTATTCCAATCAACTATTTCTACTTCTTATCCAATGCATTGTTTATAAACCTCCTCTTCTTTGGAGGCTAATGGGTTGTTTCATGGGGACCAAGGGGTGTCTAAAATGCTAGAGGTTTGATGCATCATATTTCCCTGTAATGTATATATGAGTAGCTATAAAGAGGGGACATGACACCTATGTTATCCTTAAAGGATAATGAAATTCACAAGTGTTTTGGGATTACTGACATAAATGTGCCAGGAAGGAGAATGAGTATCCCTCTAAATCACTTTATCTATTCACTCATCAAACTTTTTGTATTATTGATGAAACTCTTTTGAAGATTACAAAATTTTAGACCCTGGTTTGTTCTGGGATTTGAGTGGTAAATGATTAAATGCATTTTGTGTTGGTTTGTTGATTTCAGGATTGATCAAGAGACAGGAGGTATGGCATTAATACTCAACAAACATTATTGGGTGGCAGTTATAAAAGGTTTTTTGAGAGGAGAATTTATTCCCTTGTGAAGAGGACTCCCTTCCAGAGTGAGTGGTGTGATACCACCACTCAGAAGGGGTGAAGGCCAAGAAAACACCCAAGTGAGAGGATTATTTGGAGAGGGGGCTTAATTTCTATGTGATATCACTCAGCAGTAAGGTGGGAAGTCTCTGGGTCAGAGAGTGCCAAATGGCAGATGTTCACTGTAGTTCTGTGGGGTATTCAAAGTAAGCTAAATCTAATGGCTAAAAATCCAAATTTGGCTTATATTTTTTAAAATTGGATATATAAGATTTGAGTTTGGTGTCAGTGAGATTTGTGCCTGTTAGACCCAGGGTTCCTGCCCTGCCCACTTCACTCCCTCCTTCTCCCCTTCTTCCTGTAGGTGCACATTATGAATTGATAAATGTTCCCTCCCCAAACCTTGTTGTCAATAGAAAAGTAGCAACCCACAACTGAGGGATGCAAATGGAACTACAAAGCCCATAAGAATTATCTCTCCTTGACCTTAAAACTGCAAAGCTAGCATAAACATCACAAACTAGCTCCTTTGTAGTCTAGCCCCAGAACAAGTTAGAAAAACTCTTTCCCCTACCCTCACTGCTGTTGTCTATTTCAGGCACAGCCCACCTACTCAGCTCATTAAAAGCTTTACTTGAATAAACTTTGGCTCTTGATCTGATTTCTAAGAGGTTTCCCTTCCTCAGCTTCTCTGTGAACCTAACAGTGCCAATGGTCCTTCTCTGCTGTGAAGAAGTAAAAATGCAAGATCCACAGGACCATCCTTGGCCCATTTATACAACTATCCATTCCCTGACACTTTGTTGTTTTTAATTTAAATTGTATTTATTTTCTAATTCCTGAGTTTGGAGTCAGTGATAAAGCATCCTGATGACCCAGAACCCAGTGTATAACTAGGATTTCAAATTCTATTCACAGCCAGTCTGCCCCTTTAGTAGGGGAAAAGCCAGGAGAATAAAGCAAAAAAGAACATTTTGATGTGTTTAAACTGTATATTCTGCAGTGTGGCATTGTGGCCCCTTTGGTGCATGTCCCTTCCTATCTGTAAATCTTGATCAGTGTTATCTACCACATGAAGCATGGTGTGCAGCCATCTAATACCAAGGACTCTAAAGAACAATGGGATTCAGGCAAGAGATCCAGTCACTGGACCATTTATTTAATTTATTGGGATACCTGCTTAGACATGGCTATCTGTTTTTCTTTTAATTTCTGTGTGATATTTTGTACATATATCCTGTATGAAAATCATTTATCCTCAGGTCTTGGTATCAGAGGGAATATTATGACCACTCATTTGTGACATTGGAGTGTTGTGGCTAGGGTAGACTGTGGAGCAAGTGCTTGGGGGTTCAACATCTGAGTAAAAATTGATTGCAATTTTCTCCAAACCCAGGAACAGGAAATATTGTCTAGGTAGAACCTGGGGAAAAGTTCCTGGGAGAAGTCTTTCATTCCATTACAAGCCTACCTGGCTCTGTCTGCTGCCTATACTCTCTCTATGTGTATAAAGTTCAGTTTGAATGATTTAGTGGAATTCCAGCTAGTGTTAAGGGGAAGATATAAACTTATAATCAAGCAAGCTGTCATATTATTTATCTTACATTTGGCACCTTGGTTAACTGAAATTCTTATGGGGTAAGCCCCCAAGTTGCCTAAAAGCCTTGCTCTTTCCCAGGAAGTTCCTGCTGAATGAGGAGGTCCAATACAATAATGGGAAAAGGATATTATTGGGAGGAACAACCAGGTGGGAAATATCCTTTAGCAAAATCTGGCCAATTTTAATAGTTAAGGGGACAATTTTACCATTTTCATTAATCCTCCCCCAAATTCTTCACCTTCTGTGGGGTCCCTTTAAAGCCTGAGGGCTTCCTGGGAATAGGGAGATATGACAACCCATGCCTGACAGAGCCAGGCAGGGTTGTTTATTTTTGGATTCCAAACCACAGTTAATGTGTTAAGAAGATTGTCTATGAGAAGGTGCCCACTGCTATGATGACTAGATCACTTTGTGGGGTGGAGCTCTGTCTCTGGCAGAGATTAGGGGGATAGCATGTTTGTTAAGGCTGACTCTGAAGGGAATGAATGCCAGAGGTTGTAATCTAACCCTAGTAAGCACTGGAATTGCCCCAGCAATTTCCCAGAGATCATCCAACTTAGGATTCCCATGTCCCTCAATGTCCATTGTAACCTCTCTTGGTCATTTTGGGATTTACACTTAAGCAGGGTCCTGGGTATAGGTGATTTGTTTGAACTAGTACAGGGGAAGACTTGATATTGACAAAATTTTGGTTTGGTCCTGGTGGGGTGTTGTTTGTGGAAATAATAGGCAACATTGGACTCTGAGTTTGTCTTTCATTTAAATTCAGAACATCTATGGTCTTTTAAATTTTAGCATTATCCATCATTGTCAGTCAGGAGGGCTGAGGTGAGTTAGGAGCACCCAGTGAAACTACAGTTTTCACTCAGGACTCAATTCAGCATCCTCCTGTCTTGCACACCATCTCTTGCCTGATTAGCTCAGTCCAATATCCCCATCTGGTGGAGATCTTTGGCCCCAGCCATCCTTTCCCATTGGCAGTCTGCTCAAGCTGTTATAAGGCCTAATGTGGGTTGTAGCTTTCAAGTCACATATATCCCCACAATAATATATATATGGGTGGAGTCCAAGTCTCCTCTGTGAGTCTTTTCCACATTCTTCAATAATTGTGGGGCATCCTTTAGTAGGGAAACCATTTTTTCCATTTCAGATTATGGCATCCAATTTTTAATTTCAGACCCTATTAGGTGGAGCTTGCTTCCAAGCAGATGCATTTTTATTCTTTTTGTTCCTGAACTAGATCCTTAAGGAGATACTGTGCCTCATGGCAAGAGAGGAGATATGTCATCTCTAAATAAAAGTTATCCCCCTTCTTAGTCCTCTCCTTTTCCCTTTTCTGCCTTTATTCATTTGCAGATGGTTAACAGAAAAGCAGAGGGTAACCTAGCCTCATCATTGTCATGGTAGCATTATGCCACATACTACTCTAGAGATACATGGTTGACCTTCCAAATTTCCTTCTCCCTATGTTGTTTCCCCTGGAGTTTAGGTTCCTACCTCCACTCCTGGAGGTATGTTCATGAGAAGCAAACCCTAACAAGTGTCTTATGATTTGGAGCATCCCTTCAGTGGGGCAGAAACTTCTTTCAATGCACTGGGATAAAAATTTCCTTGACTTTAGTCACTAAGTAACTTTTAATGACTCAACACAAAGGTTGAGTTCTCAGTATCTCTAGGAAGGGACTAAAATGACAACATCTACCACATCCCCTTCTCCTCCCTTTCCCTACATTTTATTAGCTCTTCCCTCATCTCCTTCTTCTATCTCCTTTTGATTCCCCACCATTCCTAACCCTCTGCTGGATACAGCATTGCTCCCTTTTCTCGTTATCATTGTCAATCCTCAGTTTCTTTCTGTAGATGGCCCTTGATGTACCTGGTTTGGCTTAGTTCTTCCATCCTTCTTGATCATTTTCCATGGGCCTTCCCCATCCCCTCCCATATTTACCATTTAAGTACACATGTATTTTAGTGTATATGTGTGTGTATACACACACACACATATATGGCATAGGTATAATTCTTTCACACATTGCTCTTAAACTCAATAGGAAGCATGTTCTTCTCTTCTGGGTCTCATTTCTTCAGCTTCTGGCTGCTTTGTCCGTGGCTTACTCTTTCCCAAATTCCTCTCTGAGTTACTGAGCTCCTTCTCTCTATCTCTGTGGCTTTTTCTCTGTTTATCTTTGCTTTCTGTCTTCCATTTTTAAAGGACTCCAGCTAGAGGACCAAGACCCATCTTGGGTCATGCCTCACTGAAGCTCTGATTAAAGGAACCCAACTGAATATAATCTAATCAAAGGGTCTCCCACCCACAGGATCTGATTAGCTCCAAGAACATGATCTTCTCTGGGATCCTCAAAAAACTTCAAATTGTCACACCAACTTACTAAATCTTTTCAAGCATCATTTCCTGATATATAATAGAAGGATAAAGCATATCTCAAAAGCTGTTGCATGATTTAAATAACATACTGATATGAAGGGCCTCATGTATTGAGAGCTCTATACAAACTGAAGGTCATTGTCGTGGAGGTTCCATCTTCCTGCTCCAACATACAATCTCTCCAGTCATGCTGCTCAGTTGTTATACTGGAACTGTCTCTTTTCTCTCCCCTTTGGTGGGAGTCCCATTACCTGGAAGTTCATTTACATGGGAATTTTTGTATGTATTTTTATTTATCTTTTACTTTTGTCTGTGCATGGGGAAAGATACAGATGGAATCACCATATACTGTTACCATTGGCACCCTCAGGGGAATAAGATTGGAAGAGGGATCCTCAAACTTAAAAAAAAAAAAAGTTTATAGCCAAACTATATTGCTTGGCTTGTTACAGCAAACATCTATTAGTTTTATAATATTTTTTTAAAAAGAAAAGTTTTTTTAAAATGTGAGTTTAAAAATAATAGAGTATTGAATTCACCACCCTGTGGTTTTACTGTTGTTAGTGAGAAGTCTGTCACCACTCTGATCATGATCTTTGTATATGAGTCCCTCCTGGATTTCCCTTTTAAAAATTGCCTAATGTGAAGAAACTTCACAATTATATGTATTTATGTTGGGCTTCTTTCATTTGTAATCTTTTATACTTGAAATCTTGCAGCTTTTCTGGAATTATTTGATAATATTCTTTTATTGGTCACTATTTTAAGAACTGTTAGATAGAATTTGATCAGTTAGTTTTAGTATGATTAATAAAATTAAAATATCATATCCTTAAACAAAATATATGCTAATTTATCATCCAGCTTTAAGATGTAGCCATGATGGATGGGAGAGAAAATTGACTTATAATGAATGCCAGAGAAAGGGCTGGTGCCATGCTTCAATTTTTGTAACTTTTTCTGCTTCCTATCTGCTATACAGTATCCCCTATGCATAAGAAAATGTAAGGTGTAAGAAAATGGAATCCTGAGAAGGAAAAGAAAAGGAAAAAAAAAAAAGAAATGTCTAAACTTTTAGTTCAAAATAGAAGTAAATGAATAAACAATTTCCTATGTTGCTAGAAAAGAAGAAAATTAGAAAATGTAAAAAAATAAACTACAAAGGAAATAGCCTGAGAAAAAGGAATCTACAAAAAGAAAATGAGAAATAGTGAATAAAATAAAAATAAAAAGACAGTTCTCCATAAATATTTTCAAATGGCTAATAAGCACATGAATAGAAGCTCAACATCAATAGCTAGTATAGAAATGCAAATCAGAACCATAAGATGCCCATTCATAGCCACTAGAATGACTAATATTTCAAAAACTGAAAATAAAAAAAAATGTTGGAAAGGATGTGGAGAAATAGGAACACTCTATATAATTTGTATGCATATAAAATTGTGAACTCACCTTGGAAAACCGTTTGAGATTTACTTAGAAAGTTATGTATAGAATTGCCATATGACCCTGCAATTTCAGTTGTAGTTACATATGCAGAAGAATTGAATGCAGGAACCTGAACTGATATTTGAATCCCAATGGGCATTGCAGTATTATTCTCAATTCCTAGAAGGTGGAAGCAACCCCAGTGTCTCTCAACAGAGGAAAGGATAAGCAAAATGTGGTATATAATGGAATGTTATTTAGCCAAAAAAATGAATGAAGATCTGATGCATGAAAATGGATAAACTATAAAGACATTATGCTGAGTAAAGTATCAGGCACAAAAGGAAAAATATTGCATAAGCTTGCTTTTATGAAATAAATAGAATACATAAATTAATAAAGCCAGAAAGTAGCACACAGATTTCCAGAAGCTGGGTGAGGGTGAGGAAGGTGGCATTAATATTTCATTGGTGTGGAGTCTCTGTTTGGGGTGATGGCAAACATTTGGTAATGGAAGATAGTAATCATGGCACAACATTGTGTATATCATTAACACTAGTGAATTCTATAACCGAATGTGTATAACAGAACATTTTAGTTTGTATTTATGTTTCCAGAGTAAAAATAGCCCCTCACATCTCAGAAAAGTAAGACTATGCAATATAAATATTTTTGTAAGGATTTTACTTTTATCTAATACAATGAGCAAGGAAGGATGGGATGGGTGCAGTATGGTACCCATTTTTCTTTGGTTGGTAAGGTGATTCTGCTCTTGCCTGAAGTGATCTATTTTGTCAATGAATTTTAGTTAAGATTATCAGGTGAAAGAGTGAGAAAAGGATGGAAGAATTTTGAGAAGATTGCATCTAGGTGTGGTTTCTGGGGAGATTACTTTATTAAAGAAATACAAACTCGATGTCTGGGCAATATTTATTGTCCATTTGGTATGCAGATATTTTTAAATTTATGTTCCTCCACATGTGGTACTTTGTGATATTTTGTCTAGCAGTCCTCAGCTGTTTGGTAAAATCATGCAAGTGTAAGGTAATGGTGGGGCTTATCCACTGATAGAATTTTCCAGAAAACAGAGAAGAGTAAGGGATTTCAAGATTTGTTTTCACTTTTATAGAATTTTATTGATACTATAAAAGATACTAATAAGCTAACAGTCATTGTGTGGGGGAATCAGCCATGGCTCAATTGGTTGGGCTCCCATTTTTCATATGGGAGGACCTGTATTAAATTACTGGGGCTTCCTGGTGAAGGGAAACTGGCCAATGTGGCATGGTGAGCTGATGGCCCACAGGGTGCAGTGAGCTGGTGCAGCAAGATGATGCAACAAAGGGAGACAAACAGACACAGATAAATACACAGCAAATTGACACAGTGAGCACAAGCAGCAAGGGGGTGATAAATAAATAAAAATAAAACCTTAAAAAAATGTCATTGTGTGGAAAGCTCATTAAGTGATAAGAACACTGCATCCTTTCTTGAAGCCAAGGCCCCCTGCACCAAGGATGTCTCTTACTATGCCCCTCTATTCCCAATCGTTCCCATCTGTAGTTGCACTGTCATGAGTTTGCTAAGGCCTCAGTGCCCAGCACCCACAGCTAGCCTGTGGCTGAGTGCTTCCTTGAACAGAGCCCTCACTCATTCCAAGGAGGCCAGGAATACCAGGTGGGAAAAATTGGTGTTCCAAGATCTAAGTTGTAAAAGAGCACAGGTGTTATTTTGAGCTCTTTACTAGATTCCCACAGGAATTTAACAGTAGCTCTCTGAGTCAGGTTCCATTTTCCTCCTCTTTTATACAGATGATGACAGAGAGGCAGAGAGAGCTTAAGACACTCCAGACACAGTGAGAGGTGGTGACTAATATTTAGGCAGTCTAGCTCCTAAGACACTTGATTATGCCTTCTAGGGCTTGGAAATTATGTACCTCAATGTGCTGGGTGGTGGATCAGATCGCAGGATCAAATGCCTTTCAGGAACATAGTTCAGTTTCTTGGTGTAAAACTAGCTTTGCAATTCTAATTAACTTGTTAATTTTTCAGTGCTTGGGGTCATAGTGGCAACTAGCACAAGAAATTCACAAGAAAGAAAAATAAGTTTCCTTTTCATACAACCTGGAACTCCTCCATCTCCAATGCCAGTTATCACCTGGCAGTGATTCCTTGGGGCATGTTCCCAGGAGCAGGATTTGGAGAAGGGGACTCAACCACATCATTGCCCTAAGCAATCCCCCTAATGGACTTCCTTGACCTTCTGTGCATGCTGGGCTGGGAACACTGAATTGGGCCTGCCATGCTTCCAGGTGGCAATGAGATTCTGGACAGGTCATCTTTTTGAGGCCAAATAAATACACCCACAAGCTGTGGATATTTTTTGACTGGACAGGAGCATTATTATGATGGAGGTGGTTCTTACTCGGGCTAAGCATGACCTCCCCGTGGATTCACATGGGGAGTGAGAGACTCTCTGTGCTGCACTGGGCCTCCAGCCAGCAGATAGTGCTTAAAAACCTTTTCTGACCAAACTGTGCTGGAAACTCTTTAATGTTCATCCCCGCACCGGGCACTTCCTCAGGGAGGAAAAAATCTTCTTTCCTGCTGGTCCCAAGGGGAGACCCCACAGCTCTGCAATTACTCAGGCTGTGTCCATGTGAATAAATAGCTTTTTCTTGTCACCTGAGGCTGAGCAAGGACCTTTGTCATGGCTTCAGTAGCAACCTCTCTGAGGTGTATTTGCTTAAATAGCAAGCACAAACTTCATTTTTCTCCACTGTTTCTATATGGTTTATTCTTTACTTTCTCAGTTATTATTTCAGCAAGACATTTTACCAAAGTATCCTTTCATTGAGGGGTTTGCCTGCTCATAATCTGGCATGCTAGGACTTCATGGATCCGGGACTATTGTTGGAAACAATCCTGATAAAGATTCAGAGAGAGGGGGAAAGCATCTACAGTACTGAAAGGAATGTTTATAATACTGCAAATTTCCAGTGGATAACTTGGCATTAGGCTGGTCCTGGTTAAACTATATCAGAGCCAGAGGTTAAAGGGAAAATGGTGCCATGTAAACACTTTTATTTTATATGTTAATTTTTCCTACAGTACTTAAATAGTTGGAAAGAGTTTAAAAATTTATGAGTATGGGTAATATAACTCCCAGCATTAATTTTAAATGTTATTTACCCCAAATCCCAAAATTTACAATTCACTTTCCTGGCTTTAACAAAATCACAGTTTTGAGTAAAATTTTTGAAATATATTTTTTGTTTTCAAATGACAAAATTGCCACATTTTACCATTTCTCATGACAAAATGAGGATCTTCAATTACTAAGATTAGCTTGCTGAAATGTCTTTTGTTTCAGTGTGACTGTTGTTTAAAAATATAGATAGACTGGTAGAGGTGATACTTGCACAGCATAAGAATGTACTAAATGGCCCAGAATTTTACACTTTATATTGGTTAGTTGTTATGTGAAATTTCCAATGTATGTCACCTCCAAGTTAGGAGAAGTTTGTACTAAGTAAAATTTATGCATGAACAGAAATCAGTTTTTGATGTCTGAAACACGACTGTGATTTTCAATACCTACTATTTCACACTTCTTAAAAGTACTTAAGGTGAAATTTGTCTAGGACTTAAATGATCAGTTTATTTAAGAGCTCTGTAAGAGGCTGTTTTTTGGTAAATCAGAGATATTCATTGAAAGTAAATTTCTCCTGTGGAAAATTCAAAATCTGACTGCCCTTGGTTTAATTTTGTATATTTCCATGGAATGGTGAAATCAGTATATCAACAATCTCATCATTTTGAAGCAAGCTATTAAGATAGGGAATCCATAGATGGATCTGGAACCTGGCAATAAGTCCACGTGGATATCAATACCTCCAAGATGTCTGGAAGATCTTGTGAGATTTCCTCCAGAAGCCAGGAGAAGCCCCAGATATTCTCCAGGGACATTATCATTGGGCCCTTCAAAGGAATTGCTGGGTGGGGTATCAATGAAAACAACAAAGAGCTGGGACTCCTTCCCTGCCATTAGCAAAGGGGGAAAATAATTAATGGTTCAAAAAACAAGCACAAAGACTGAATAGCTCCTCTTGGCTTCTACACCCTGCTCTCACTGCATCCTCTCTTGCATAGATTAACATGCAATTAAAACCTGGGAATTTATAATCTGTAATGGAAAATTGTAGTCTATAAATCAGCCCTCTTTATCACTACTCAGCCCCTTACTCTTTACTGGGGACCCATGATCTGTTATTTTCTCCCATTTCCCTTTGCTCCATACCTTAATAAATTACTGGCCTAAGTAACCCAATGTGCTCTTGAAATTCATTTCTGCAGTATAGTCACAATTTTGGTAACAATTTTGTATACGACTATTTCCAATAATAATATTTCAACTGGTGATGAACTATTCACAAATTCTTTACTTTCCTCTTTCTCTACATTCAAATTTGAAAATGTATTCATATGTCTAGTCAAATTTTGTATCAATGAAATTCACTGAAGTGGATAGGCCTAATTACCTTTCACCTTTATATATTGTGTGGATTTTTTCTTGAGATGTATTAACTAATTTCTCTTGGTTTCATATAGTGCCCCACACTAAGTTGCCTAAATATTTGTAATCTATTTTCAACAAGAATATTTTGATTTCACCATAGTATATTTCATTTGATACTATACATACATTATGTATCTAATATTATATATAAACATTCAATAAATGTTAATTAGTGCATTAAGTGCCCTGGTTGTATTTGCTTACCTCACAGCTAGGCACATAAAGATAAACTCAAGTATTTTATAACCCCTATCATTTCTCCACTTTGCAAATCCATGTTTTGATCAGGATATTACCTCTTTCCCCCATAGCCACTAATATCTCTAAAGAGGATCCTGGATAGGGAAGAGGTAGGCAGAAAATCCCCTGAAACACACTTGCACAGACTGACAAAAGACAGCCATGGAGAGAAAATCTGAACTGAGATATGAGCCACCTCTTGAAGCCATAGAGAGTAAGCACAAGAAATCAGAGTAGCATGCCCCCAGATTGGAGAAGGGCAGTATATAATACATGTCCTTCCCCATGGCTTTTAACCTGAGGCAATCGGTAAACATTCTCCAAAACATGCAGCAAAGGAAGGAGCTCCTGTGAGAAACTGGAATATTAATATCTCACTCTTTTCACAAACATCCCAAAGCATTCAGGATATCAGAGACATAGTGCTATTAATATAATGACACATTTCTTCCTTAGTAACATCCAAACTTTAAAAGTCCAATTGCTTTCACAACTTTAGTAGAACTACATTTAGATAGCTTTGACTGTTGAATAAATTAGTGGCATAGTAGTGACATGGTTGGCTTTAAATGTAATTTATTTAAAAATAATATCAAACATATAAAAATTGCAAAGGACTCCTGATCCTTTCAGTAGGATTCCCAGTTATAATTTTCCCACATTTGTCCTCTAAAAAGCCTTTCATAAAAATACTGCAATGTAAAAGCAAATCAAAACTACTGTGAGATAACATTTCACCCTTATAGAATGGCCAGCATACACACACACACACACACACAAAAAAAAAAGAAACCCAGAAAACTACAAGTGCTGGAGAAGATGTGGTGAAATAGGAACAGTCCTTCACTTTTGGTGGCAATGTAGAATGGTACAACATCTGTGAAAGACAGTTTGGTGGTACATCAGGAAGCTGAATATAGAACTGCCATATGATCCAGCAATCCTTTTACTAGGAATATGTTCAGAAGAATGGAAAACAAGGATGTGAACTGACATTTACATGCTGATGTTCACAAAAACATTATTCACATTTCTAAAATACAGAAACAGCTCAGATGTCCATCAAAAAATGAATGGATAAATAAAATGTGGAACATACATAAAATTGAATACTATTCAGTTATAAATAGAAATGAAATTGGGATTCATATGATAACATGGATAAACTTTGAGATTGTTATATTGAAGGAAATAAGCCAGACACAAAATGACAAATATTGTATGGTCTCACTAATATGAACTAAATATGATAAGTAAATTCAGAGGAGTAAACTCTAGAGTAGGAGTTCTTAAACTTTTTTGTTCCATGGACCCCTTTACCAGCCAGGTGAAAACCACAGACCTCTTACAAAGTCCACACTATACTGTGTATTATTTAATAAATATATAACGCCCACACCAACATATCCCCATAAGAAAAATGTTTCTTTTTTTGTTTTGTTTTGTTGTTGTTGTTGTTGTTGTTGTTTTTAATTCAAGCTCACAGATCTCTTGGTAAGAATCTCAACTCTAGAGTATAGGTTACTAGGAAATAGAGTGTGTTTTGAGAATGGGAGCTGATGCTCAATGTATGTAGAATTTTTCATAAGGTTAATTGTAAAAGTATGGAAATGAACAGAGTTGATGGCAACACATTATAGTGAGTATATCTCACACTGCTGATTTATAATTGAATTGTAGCTGAAAGGGGCAGGCATGTTTGAAATTTATGATATGTAAATGTCAATCTAAAGGAAACTAGAGAATAATCTAGGGTATGTATAACAGTGATTTCAGTGGTGGATAAGACTGTGGTTTTTAGTATAAATATAAGAATGTTCTTTTACAAAGTGTTAAGAATATGGTGATACATGAGAAAATTACAACTTATGTAATTTATAGATGATAGTTAACAGTAATATTGTAATATTTTGCAACAAAGGTAAAGAAGATATATCAATTCTAAGAGACAACCATGGGTGAGTAAAAGAGGGATTGGGAGTTTTCCTTTTGGTGTAATGAAAACATTCTAAAATGGACTGAGGAATGTAAACACAACTCTGTGATGAGAATGAAAGCCACTGAGTGTACACTTTGAATGGATTGTACAAAACATGGGGCTTGATAACACACAGGGAATCCAGTAGTGGAAGATGGACTGTGGTTAACAGAAGAAATATGAAAATGTTTTTTCATGAACTTTAAAAATGTATAGGGTGTTAATAATTGGGTGGGTTGGCAGGAAAATACAACAAATGTAAGATATGGGCTACAGTTAATAGGAATCTTTTGATGATGCTATTTCATAGTGTGTGTTCTGCTAGATAAAATTCTTTGCTAATGCTTTGTTTTATATATATATATATATGTATGTATATAGATTGATATGATGATTTAACTCAAGCATAAGGACACAATACACAGATATATATATTTATTTTATAAAACTTCTCTTAATAATTGGAGGAATATAAAATAGACAAAGTATTGTCTACAAAGAGGGGTCCAACTGCTGCATCATAATCCTTCATGATATACATATATAGATAGATAAAGGCTCACCAAACCGGGGGACACACTGACATACCTGACCCACCTCTGGCCACAATCCCAACTGGATGCAATATATCTATATGCGTATCTAGTTTAATGTCTATACTGACAATTAGAGTGAGAAACAAGAATAACATAATCAATCAAAAGATTAAATCAATATTGAACAGAGTCACAAAATGACAGAAAAATAAAGCAGTCTTACATACAAACTCACCAACATCTAGCTCATGGCTGGGAAGTCCCAAATCAGTAGCTGATACCAGAGTCTTGATTGAAAACAACACCTGTGCAGAGCACCCTCTTCCAGGATGGGACTTCAACTGGTTTGACCAGGGACTGACCCTTTTATTGAACACATAATCAATAAACTCAATACTATAGATGTCAAATTGTGAGTACTGCATCACTTCTTGAGAAAGTGGTCAGTCTTCCCAGGGAAGAACACAATACTCCCTGGAATGGACCCTATCTCTTCTTATGTGTTAAAAAAAAATCCCCAATGTGCCCACTGTTCTAGTTCTCATCATTCCTTCTGAAATATGAAAAGTGCTGACCAACAAGGCATTGGTTTGCTGATTAACAAAGTTTCCTGCATGATGTTTCACTTTTAGGTTTGAACAATACTCACTAACTTTTTTCCCAATACAGTGTGTAACAAAAGTTTCACAACAATGCAAGGTGTTGGTGATGGGGTGATTTATAGGAACACTGTATGATGATATGCAAGTTTGTTTTTTAAGTTCACAAATTTTCCTGCACATTTATTATTTATGTACATATATTAAAGATATACTTCAATAGAATTTTATTAAAATTATACTCCTGTGTATTTATCTGCAAAACAAGAACAATCTCCTAGAAAAAACAAAATCAGGAAGTCAACTTTCCTTCAATGCTGTAATCCCTTTCACAGATCCCAATAAATTTTACCCACTTTCCCACCCTTTCCAAACTGTCTCAAAAAATCTATTTTTTCCAGTCAACTTTATCCAGTCAACTTCAATGTAGAGCTCCTTCTGAGAGGTTCTTTCATTTTCACATCTTTGTCTAATTTAAGGATCACAAATGACCCCAAACTGGGTCTGCCCAGTGTTTCCTCTTGAGAGTTAGGCCCTACCTTCTCAGTAGGAACCAGCCTGAAGCTATACTTTCCTCAGTGCAACCCATCAAGAGGGATAGGAGATCCATTTGCCTCACCTACTTGAAATGTGAACTCGATAATTTGATAAAATTTTTCTCAGTTTCCTTCACATGCAAAAACATGTTTTCACTTTGTAGTGAATTACATTTTATGAGGACATATTCTGAGATTATATCAATATTATGGTCCTCATCAATTCTCCATTCTCCATCCTTTTGTCTGAATCAACCACCACTCTGATGGTTGCCAAATGGTGATTTTTTTTTCCATTTCCATTTTCAGCACTGCTTCTGTATTACTTGGCTTTCTACCTTGCAAAGGGCTTGCTTGCTCCCTTTTTATTTGTTATAGCCCTAAAGATTAATGTTTTATTCAATATATCTTACCTGGTATCATTATTTGTTTTAACGCTCAAATTGTACGAGCTTGCACTAGTTGTCCTTCAAGTTGATTCAGTCATGCCACAAGTAAGTCATCTGTGTTTGGTCTAGGGTGGGTTCAGGGAAAGTGTATTAACTTATTCCTGACTTCAGACTCCAAATTACATGCCATTTCATAGGTCCCATTTCTTTCATCAAGTCTTCTGGGCAGCTATCACTGAGTGTTTTAAATTCACCAATAGCCTCCTAAATTTTCTCTTGGTGTAATCTGTAGTTCTTATGTCAGTGCATCCTAAACCTAAAGGGCTCTCTTGGACACAAATAACTCATTGTGCCATTATTCTTTAACTTTGTCAGTGGGTTCACACTGTCCTTAGAAAAAGAACCATAGGGCTTACAGTGCCCTTCAGACTCTGAATGCTTCTTTCTGCTGCCTTCTGCAAACCAGTTCAACCAACTGTCTAAAGTCCATTCTGCTGTCAGTTCCTGCAAAGAACAAACTGTTGTTGCTGGGATTTTGTACATTTTCTCCTTAAGACCAATTCATTTCCCAAGCAAATTTGGTAAGACTTTGCCCAGTTAAATCCTTGTGGTTTCAATTAACACATGTGTTATTTCCAAGGGGCTTGTCTCACCTCAACAAATGAAGTCCTTAGATGCTATGTGCACAAGTTAGCATTTTCATTTTTACTTTAAATTATCTCTTCTAAACTAAACAAACACCACAGGACAGAGGATTGATTAAAACAATGCCTGTATAATTCCATTCATTGACACATCCCTGACTCAAAGAGATCATGAATTCCGTTAAGAATGTTGCATAATGGCCAGTCAGGACAGACAAATGGTATAAAAATATGAGTAACAAAGATAGAATACCTGATTACCTAAAATACCTGCTTTTAAAAAATATGCCCTGGAATTGTTTTTCAGAGCAATGAATACTTAAAAGTTAATATTATACAGAAGGCAAAGTTTGTTTCTAGTAATTGGATCATGTGGTCAAAAATATCTAATCTGTTGGGAGCACAGTTATCTCTCTAGGCCTTGGATCTAAAGTGGGTCTGTTAGAGGCAATAAATTGTTGCATTATCTTTTATCCATTATGCCAAATTCTGCTCTAATTAATTACTTTAAATGAAAATTTATTAAACTAAATAATTAGAGCAAAGATTGACATAATGATAAAATTACTTAAAATGAAAGACTTAAAATTGCCATTTTGTTTTCTATATGCATTTTGGGTTATTTTGTTCCTGATTTTTTTTAAAAAATTTTAAAGAGCTTTAGATTACATGTTACACCAAAAATATGGGGGAAACAAAGGAAAATAAAAAATAAAAAAATATAAAGGGGATTCCTATATACCCCACCCCTTCCCCCTCCTACATTTTCCCACATTAACATCTTTCTTAGTATGGAACATTTGTTACAATTGATGAACACATATTGAAGCATTGCTACCAGTAATGAATTACAGTTTACATTATAGTCCAAAAGAAAAATCTTATACCCTTTTTTTCGGTCATGATTTTTTATACATTCTGCCAATATCTGACTTTTGATTGGGAAATTTAAGCCATCAACTACTTATTTTTTAATATTCTTTATTAGAGAAGTTGTGAGCTTAAAAAACAGATTGCATAATGTGCAGAATTACCATACATCACCCCTCCACCAACACCTTGCACTATTGTGGAATATTTATTACAGATTATGAAAGAATATCATCAGAATATTATTATATCGTCCATAGTTTATATTTGGTATTTTTTCTCTACACTTCCCCCTTTATTAAGGCCATGTATTAGTATTGTATGTTTGTTATACTTCATGAGAGAGTGCTCTCATTTTTGTACTGTTAACCACATTACATCATCCAACACATGGTTCACTATGTTATACAGTCCCATGCCTTGTATAATTCATCTAATGTGTACACTCAGTGCCTCTCATTTTCATCAAAGATGTGCAATCATCACCTCAGTAAATTTTTAACATTTTCCTTAGTCCAAAAGAAAATTCCTATACCCCCTATTATTGATCATTAGCATTGATATAGTACCTTATTTGACATTGATGAAAGAATATTAAAATATTGCTGTTAACCTTAGTCCATTAGTTACACTAATTGTATATTCCCCAAGCATCAACATATTCTTACCACTTTGTATAGTGTCATATATTAGTTCTAGTTCATAGAAGAATATTCCTGTATCTATACTATTAACCACAATCCTCAACCACCACCAGATTCACTATGTAATTTTGTCCCTATATTATTCTCTAGCTTTCTTTCCGGTGACATTTACATCCCTAGACTACCCCTTTTGGCTACAATCACATTTATGAACCAGTCATGTTATTCATGGTCACTATAGTGTGTTATGATCAACTCTATACATTTCCACACTTTTACAATCAAGCTAATTAAAAATTCTTTGTACATTAAGCATAAGTACCCACCCTCAGCCCTCATCTTATCTCCTAGTAAACTATACTCTAGTCTTTAACACCATGTGTTTATTCTTAGTATTTAGTTCATATTAGTGAGACCATATAATATTTGTCCTTTTTATGTCTGGCTTATTTCACTCAGTATAATGTCCTCAAGTTTCATCCATATTGTCATATGTGTGCAAATTTCATTTCTTCTTACCATAGCATGGTATTCCATCATATGTATATAGTGCATTTTGTTTATCCAGTCATTGGTTGATGGACACTTAGGTTGTTTCTATCTTTTGGCAATTTTGAAAAATACCAGTAAGAACATTAGTGTGCAAATGTCTGTTTGTGGTCGTGTTCTTCTGCATATATTCGTAGTAGAGGATTGCTGGATCTTATGGTTGTTCTATATTTAGATATTGAAAAAAAATGTCATGTGCTTTTTTGCCATTTGTATTTCTTCTTTGGAAAAAAATTCGTCTTTTGCCCAGTTTTTAAATCAGATGGCTTGCCATTTTATTGCTGTGTTTTATGATCTCTTTATATAGCATGAAAATCAAACCTTTGTCAGAAATTTTGTTTCCAAATATTTTCTCCCATTAAGTAAGCTACATTTTCATCTTGACAAAGTCCTTTGATACACAAAAGTGCTTTTAACTTTGAGGAAGTCTCCTTTATCCAAGTTTTCTTTCATTACTCATGCTTTGGCTGTAAGTTTTATGAAACCACCACCTACCACCAGAACTTAAAGATGTTTCCTTACATTTTCTTCTAGATGTTTTATGATTTTTTCTCTTATATTTAGGTCTTTGATCCATTTTGAGTTAATTTTTGTATAAGGTATGAGGTAGGGGTGCTCTTTCTTTCTTTCTTTTTTTTTTTTTTTTTAAGATTTTACTTATTTATTCATTTATCCCCCCCTTGCTGCTTGTGCTCGCTGGGTCAGCTAACCAAGCCATGTGGGTGGGGCCGCCCTCACCAGGAGGCCCCAGGAAACGAACCTGGGGCCTCCCATATGGTAAACAGGAGCCCCACTGATTGAGCCACAGCCGCCTCCCTCTTTCTTTCTTTTGGCTATGAATATCCAGTTCTCCCAGCATGATTTGTTAAGTAGACTGTTCTGCCCCAACTGGGTGGGTTTGAAAGCTTTTTCAGAAGTCACTTGACCATAGATGTGAGGGACTGTTTCTGAAACATCAATTTGATTCCATTAGTCTATATATCTATGTTTATGCCAATACCATGCTGGGTTTTTTTGTTTTGTTTTGTTTTTGTTTTTTTTACCACAGTAGCTATGTAATTTGATTTAAAGTGAGGAAGTGAGAGTCTTCCAACTTTGTTCTTCCTTTTCAGATATTTCTGCCTATTTGGGGCCCCTTACACTTCCAGATAAATTTGATATTTGAATTTTTATCAAGAGTGCACTAAATTTGTATATCAATTTGGGTAAAATTGACATCTTAAAGATATTTAGTCTTCCCATCCATGAACACGGAATGTTTTTCCATTTATTTAGGTCTTCTTTGATTTCTCTTAACAATGCATTGTGCTTTTCTGAATACAACTGAGTTATGTCCTTGGTTAAGATTATTCCTGAATATTTGATTCCTTTTATTGCTATTATAAATGGAATTTTTTCCTGACTTCCTCCTCAGGTTGCTCCTTACTAGTGTATAGAAACACTCATGATTTTTGAGTATTAATCATGTATCCTGCCACTCTGCTGAATTTGATTATTAGCTCTAGTAGCTTTCTTGTACATTTTGTAAATATTTTCTAGGTATAGGCTCATATTGTATGTGAATAGTGAAAGTTTTACTTCTTCTTTTCCAATTTAGAGGCTTTTTATTTCTTTTTCTTGCCTGATTGCTCTAGCTAGAACCTCTAGCACTATATCAAACAACACTGGTAACAATGGACTTCCTTGTCTTGTTCTTGATCTCACTGGGAAAGCTTTCAGACTTTTGCCATTTGGTGTAATGTTAACTGTGGGTTTTTCAAATATACCCTTTAGCATCTTGAGAAAATTTCCTTCTGTTCCTATCTTTTGGAGTGTTTTTTATTATCAGGAAAGGATGCTGGATTTTGTCAAATGCCTTTTCTGCATTAATTAAGAAGATTGTGTCATTTTTTTTTTTTTTTTGGTTTATTAATGTGGTGTATTATGCTGATTGATTTTATTGTGTTGAACTATCCTTGCATGCTTGGGATTAAAGCCCATTGATCATGATGAATATTTTTTTTAATATGCTGTTGGATTCTATTAGTAAGTATTTTGTTGAGGATTTTTGCATTTGAATTCTTTAGGGAAATGGGTGTGTACTTTTCTTTTTTCATAGTATCTTTATCTGGCTTTGGAATTAGAGTGATATTGACTTCATAGAATGAGCTTGGTAGAATTTCTTCCTGTTCAATTTTTTGGAAAGTTTGAATAAGATTTCTTTTAAATCTTTTTTCAATACTTTATAGAATTCACTTATGAAGTCATCTGGTCCTGGACTTCATTGTGGGGAGTTGTTTGATGACCATTTCAATCTTTTTGTGATTGGTTTATTGAGGTCTTCTATTTCTTCTGGGATTAGTGTAGGCCATTTGTATGTTATGAGTAATTTTCTTCAATTCATATACATTGTTTAGTTTGTTGGCATACAGTTGTTATAGTATCATCTTTTAATCTATTTATTTCTGTTGTGTCAGGAATAATGTCCCCATTTTCATTTCTGACTTTATATATTTGCATATTCTTTCTTTTTTCCTTTGTTAGTCTAGCTAAGGGTTTGTCAATTTTGTTGCTTTTCACAAAGCTAAACTTTTGGTTTTGTTAATTCTCTCTACTTTTTTTTTCTCAATTTCATTTATTTCTGCTCTAACCTTTGTTATTTCATTCCTTCTGCTTGCTTTGGACATGGTTTGCTGTTCTTTTTTTTTTTTTTTTTTTTTCCTAGTTCCTTCAGCAGTTTAGTTAGGTCATTGATTTTAGCTCTTTTTTTTTTAATGTAAGCATTGAGCACTATAAATTTCTCTCTTGGCACTGTTTACACTGCATCCCATAGATTCTCATTTTAATTCATCTCAAGATATGTATTGATTTTTCTTGCAAATTTTTATTTGGCCCACTGATTATTTAAATGTGTTGCTTAATCTCTATATATTTCTGAATTTTCCCTTCTGCCCATTGTTGATTTCCAGCTATGTTCCATTATGATTAGAGAAAGTGCTTTTATATTTTTGATCATTTTTAATTTATTGTCGTCTGCTTTGTGATCCAACATATGATCTATCCTGGTGAAAAAATCCATGGGCACTTTGAAAAAAATTTATAATCTGCTCTATTGGGGTGCAATATCCTGTATATGTCTATTAGGTTTGGTTCATTTATCATATTATTCCAGCTGTTTCTTTGTTGTTCCTCTGCCCAGATGATCTATCCAATGATGAGTGTGGTGTATTGAAGTCTCCAACTATGATTGTAGAGATGTACTGAAGTCTCCAGCTATTATTGTAGAGACCTCTAATTTTACCTTCAGTTTTGCTAATGATTGCCTCATGTGTTTTCAGACAACTTTGTTACAATTGTATAAATTTATGATTGTTATTTCTTCCTGGTGAATTGCCCCTATTAATATATACTGTCCTTTCTTGTTTCTATTTACAGTTTTTAAAGTCTATTTCATACACTATAAGTATAACTATTTTTGATTACTGCATACATTGAATATCTTTTTCCATCCTTTCAGTTTCAATCTGCTTTTAACCTTGGGTTTAAAGTGAGTCCCTTGTAAGTGAGATATAGATAGCTTATATTTTCTTATCCATTCCAGCAGTCTGTGTCATTTGATTGGGGAGTTTAATCCATTAATATTCAATGTTATTAGTGTAAAGGTAGTTCTCAATTCTCCCAATTTATCTGTCACATGTTATTTTTGCCACTCTTTTTATACTTTTAGTTACTTTTACTGATATAATCTTCATTTCTAGACTCTCTTCCAAGCCTTGTTTTCCTGTATTTTCTTTTCAGGCTGTAGCACTCCCTTTAGTGTTTACTGCATGGCCAGCCTCTTTTTTTATGGACTATCTCAGTTTCTGCTCATCTTTGAATATTATAAACTCGCCCTCATGTTTGAAATACAATCCTGCAGATATAAGATTCACCACTGGCAATTTTTCTCTTTCAGTTTCTTAACTATATTATATCACTGTCTTCTTGCCTCTATGGTTTCTGATGAGAAATCAGCACATAATCTTATTTGGCATCACTAATATTTGATGAATCACTTTTATCTTTCTGATTTCAGAATTCTCCCTTTATATTTGGCATTTGATATTCTGATTAATATTTGTCTTGGGGAAGATCTATTTATTCAGATTTATTCAGATTGCAGTTCATTGTACTTCTTGGACACAGATATCTATGTCCATCAATAGAGATGGGAAATTTTCTACCATTATTTCCTCAAATATTCCTTCTGTCTTTTTTTCCCTTCTCATCTCCTTCTGGGACACACATAAAACATATATTTGCATGCCTTTTGTCATCATTTAGTTCCCTGAGACCCTGTTTAATTTTTCTCATTCTTTATCTGTTCTTTTGTGTGTTCACTTTCAAGGACTCTGTCTTCAAGCTTGCTGATCACTTTTTTTTTTTGTCCCTTCAAATCTGCTGTTATATGCTTCTAGTGTATTTTTAATTTCATTTACTGTCTCTATCATTCCTATAAGATCTGCTATTTTTTCTATGGATGCTTTCAAATTATTCTTTGTGTTCATTCAGTGTCTCTTAATATCCTTAATCTATTTAGCCATCTCATTGAATTTGTTAAAGATTTGTTTGAACATCTGTGATTGTCTCAAATCCTTTTTGTCATCTAGAGGTTTAATTTGTTCCTTTGACTGGGCCATATCTTCCTGTTTCTTAGTATGGTTTGTAATTTTTTGTTTGTGTCTTGTTGTCTGATCTACTTTATATATTTATTCTGAGCTCAGTTTCTTTTTGTAGTCTAGCACTATTTATTTTATTGGCTTTGTGCTACAGCCCCCTTTGATTTTTTTTTAACTTACTTTGGAAATTTATAATGACTCATGTTTAGCCAATCTGAATTTTTTCAACCCTTTTTAATCTATTTCTTGCCCATTCTTCCTTGCTGGAGGTGGAGAAGAAGCCAAGGATGCAGTTGATAAGCCAAGGGAGCAGAAGCGGTCCATATTGTTGCAGGAACAAATGGATCCTCTCCTACTATTCTCCACTGCCAGGAGTGGGGATGGAGCTGAAGCTATCTGCAGTAATCAGAACTGTGCAGGCCCAGACCATTTGTAGTTGCCTGGAGATACTGATTAAGCTCCATGTCTCTTCCTCTCCTGCCAGGGGCAGGGATGGAACTGCAGGTGTGGACAGTAAACTAAGTCATGAGGCAAAAAATTGAGGTTGCACAGACAGAATGTTGAAGCACTAGCCTCCCTCCTCCTCTGCCAGGGACAGGGTGGAGCCACATGTGAACCTAAGAATCTAGTCCATGTGGATCAAAAGTGACTTCAGTTGCCCAGAGAGGCTGAGGAAGAACTGTCCCTCATCCTGCTCTCTCAGGGGTGGGAATGAGGCACTGGTGTGTCCAAGAGTCTAGTCCATGTGGGATGAAAACAGCTGCAGTGGTCCTAAGAGGCTGAGGGAGCACTGCCCTCCCTCCTATCTTATTGAGGATTGGGATGGAGCCACTATTGTGCCCAACAATCTTGTCTGTGTGGGCTGAAAGTGCCTACATTTGCTTGGAGAGGCTAAATAAACACCATCCCCCTCCTGTTCTAACTGGGGCAGGGATGTAACCACATGGATGCCCAACAATCTAGTCCATGCAGGCCAAAAGTGACTACAGTTGCTCAGAGTGTCTGGTGCAGGTTCTTCCAGCTTCCTCCATGCCAGAAGTGACACTGGTACCCAGGCTATGGCAGCAATCTGACCTGGGTGGAAAGTAGCTAGTTCTTACTGACACTGTTATTTTCAGTCAGTCTTGCTTCTTTTCATTCTGGGGGTCAGAGTTAAAATGTAGGCTACTAACATCTTTCTAAATTTTAGCTGTACTTGGGATTGGGCTTTAGCCAGCTGAATTTACTAATCATTAGCTGTTTTTGGTATTACTCTCTCTTTCTCCCCCATTTTTGGGAAATGAAGCTTCCAACTCCAACCAGAGAATAGTTTCCAAGGCATCTTATCCCACCAGCAAGGGATGGGCACTGACCTCCATGGTATGGAGTGCTCTACTCACAAATCTGTACTGAAGATGGGCATACTCCTTTTCTATGAAGGATGTTTCAGAATGCTTTTCTGGTCTCCTGGGACTCCAAAAAGGTGATTTAGATAACTCTGGATGATTGCTAACTGCATTGTAGGATGAATTGCCTCTTGGAGTTCCCTACTTTGCTGCTATCTTGCCTCTCCTCTCTAAGCCATTAATGTTTTTAAAATTTTATTTTCAGCTTTTATTTTTTAATAGAGAAGTTGTAGACTTACAAAACAACATGCATAATGTGCAGAATTCCCATGCATCCCCCTTCTACCAACACCTTACATTGTTGTGGCACATTTGCTACAGATTATGAAAGAACATGATCTGAGTATTACCACTAACTATGGTCCATAATATATACTTGGTATATTTTTTCCACACACCCTCTATTATTAACTATGTATTAGTATTGTACATTTTTTATAAATAGAGAATATTCTCATATTTGTACTAACCTGTATTAGTCAGCTAAATGGATATTGATGCAAAGTACCAGAAATTGGTTGATTTTTATAAAGTGTTTATTTGGGGTAGAATCTTAGAGTCATAAGGCCATAAAGAATAAATTACTTCCCTTACCAAAGTCTGTTGCCACATGTTGGAGCAGGGTGGCTGCTGGCCTCTATGAGAGTCCAGCTTTCCTATTCAGGCTCCATGGTCCCAGCTTCTTCTGGTCCCAGTTGTAGACCAGTATAAGGCTCATCTCTTTCCCCAGGGCTCATGTCTTCCTGGGCTCAGCTGCTCTGTTCTCTCCACAAAGTCAGCTGTAGACTATCAGGCTCTCTCTCTTCCTGGGACCTCTGCCACATATATAGAGCTATCTCTCTTCCTCTGAGTCCTTCTCATGTGCATTTACTTCCCAGGGGTCCACCACGAAAAATCCCATGCTCTCCTCTACCATGTGGTTTTCTCTGTGAGTCCCTGCCTGCCAAGGGGGCAGGGACTGAATGTCCTCCTGATGTGGCCCAATCAAAGCCTTAATCATAATTTAATCAAGTAAAAGTAAAACCTGAGGATCCAATACAATCTGATATGCAAATTGCTGATGGTAGTTTCCTTGTTGATTGAACATGCAATCAGCCAGATAAAATCAACTGATTTTAGATGAAATGCCATCTACAAAATACCATCACAGTAACAATCAGTCCACAACGTGTTTGACCAAACAACTGGAGACCATATCCTAGCCAAGTTGATACATGAAATTAGCCATGACAAGGGTCATTATTTGAAATATACTTACATGAGCTTTGATTTTTTTAACATCTTAATTTCTCTAATAAACTCTAACAATTATTTTTTTTGCAATGATTGCTGAAGGGAAAGAGAACTTGAAAAACCAGATATGATACTCATGCAAAATATCTGCAAGAAGGACACACTCACCATGTTTCAATGGTAAGCTTCATGGGTATGAAAGTTGTTCACCCAAATAGGGATAAGTCATGAATTCAGCACAAGGATCTTCCGGTAATTAGATTTGGAAAGAAGCACTGTCCAGGAGAAAGTATTGAAAAGTTCAGATTTAGGGGAAAAATTAACCTCAGCTCAAAGTCATCACATGAGTTTTTATGAAAATATATTTTCATAAGCTTGGCTCATAGTCTTAGCATTTGGACTATAATGTAGTCTTCAAAATTAACCAGATAGTTCTGCAGTTAAGCAGCTACTGAAGAGAAAATCTATGTGCATGCAGGAGAGTAATTCACTATGCTTTTGTAGCATGGGAAAGTTATTAACTGGAGACTCACTAAATGATCAGCCTAGAATTCATTTTTAGAGGAATCAGTGAATGAAAGTATGTGAGCCAACCTTTAACAGTCTTTCATCTCTTCACCAATACCAGATATTTCACACTGGAGAGTTGTAATTTAAAGGTAATGATTTTGCAGAAAGTTTCCTCAGAGTTCCCCTTTGGCCCAACATATATTAATTCACATGTTTAAGAAACCTTATATCAAGAGTCAATGTGGAAAAGTCCTCAGTGAATGGCAACCATTTAATCAACTTAAGCACAGTCATACTGGAGGTAAATTGTATGAATATCATCTATCTGGGAAAGCCTTTAGTTATGCCTCTAAACTTAGACAACTTGGAAAAATTCATACTGGAGAGAAACCTTATAAATTTAATGAATATAGGAAAAAATACCATGAGAGAATTGACTTTTATAGATATCAATATTCACATTATGTCTTCTTGATTAATTGAAACCATTTTCAATATTAATATCCTTCCATGTTCTTTTTAGCAACATTTCACTTTAAGTCTATTTTGCCTTATAATAATGTAACCATCTCTATTCAATTTTGGTTAATATTTGCATGGTATATTTTTCCCTCCTTTCACTTTCAACCTTCTTGTTTCTTTGTATTTAAGTAGGGTCTATTGTAAAGAGTAGACACACGTACACATACACATGCATATGTACATTTGTAAACCATATATATATATATATACACACTTCATTATCCAGTCTGCCATGCTCTGCCTTTTGACTGAAGAGTTCATCAGTTTCATTTGAATAGCTACTGATAATACATGAGTTAATTTTTCATTTGTTTTTTTTCCTGAACCTTTCACCATTTATGCTCTTAGTTCTTCCATTATTGTATATTTTTACCTTTAGATGATCTGTCATAGTCATCCCTTTAGAATCCTCATTTCCTTTATTCCATTTTCTTCTGCCATTTTTTGCATTATTATGGGGCTTAAAGTATTTAACATCCTAAACATATATCAATATTATTGATTTGGTACCAACAACTTCAATAACACCTAGAAACTATGCTCCTATAAACCTTCATTCCCATTATTTATGTAGTTTTTGTAACAAATTTCATCTTATATTTTATGGGCTCAATACCATAGATTTGTTCTAACCCAGCTCCTCATTGGTTGGGGCAGCTGCAAGACCAAAGACACACTCAGCACATAATCAGATATGAGTTTTAATTTTTGGGACTTACAGACAGGAGAGATTATCTCTGGTGGTGGCAGATCATAGAATGAAGATAGTGCTCCACAAAGAGGTGGATAAATGAGGGGGAATATATAAGGTCTCATAATAAAGACATTTCATAACAGAATTTCTGCTAGTGTCACATGAAGCACATAAATGGGGACTGGTGATGTTACTGTAGGAAAGAATTGTACAGTCTGTAGAAAATTACAGTCTACAATATCATCTGTACATTGTTCTTCTGTAAGGAGGTTTGTTGCATTCTAACTTGTGTCCTGGGCTATGCAGGTGGCTGTGTACTGTAGCCTGAAAGTCCCTTAGGGAGGGGAAGCCAAGGCTGGGGACCTACTGGACTACCACATTTGTCATTACATTTCATGCATTTGCTTTGTAGATACTGTTAAAAGCAAAAAGTTGTGTTACAAACCAAAAATGCAAGATTTTTAGGTTTGCCCCATTGTCTAGTGTCCTTTTCATTCAAATTAAAGAACGCCCTTTATCCTCCTTTGTATTGCCAGTCTAGTGGTTGCAAGCACCCTCAGCTTTGGTCTTAATCTCTCCCTTATTTCTGAAAGTTAGTTTTGCTTGATATAGTTTTCTTAATTGGCATTTTTTCAGTACTTTATATATCATTCACTGCCTTCCTGCTTCCATGGTTTCTGAACAGAAAACTTCATTTAATCTTATTAAGGCTCCCTTGTACATGACACATTTCTTCTTTCTTGCCTCTTTGCAATTTATCTGCCTTTGGCATTCAACTGATTATAATGGGTCTTGGTGTGAATCACTTTGGGTTTATGCTGTTTGGAGTTCCTTGAGCTATTTGAATATGCATGTTCAGGTCTTTGGATAAATTTTGGAATTTGGGCACTGATTTTTCTTTTTATAATGCTTCTACCCCTTTTCCTGTCTCTTTCCTTTCTGGGATCAATATAATGTGTATATTGGTATGCTTGATTATACCCCCAAATAATCTTAGGGTCTCTTCAATTTTCTTGATTTTTTTCTTCTTTCTCCTCCTTAGACTGCATTATTTCAATTGTTGTATCTTCAAATTCACAAATTTCTTCTTCCATCAGCTACAATCTGCTGTTGAACCCCTCTAGGGTATTTTTAAAATTCCAGTTACTTTGGTCTTCTCCAGTAGTTCACTTTGGTTCCTTTTTATGATTTATGTCTCTTCTCTGAAACTGTCTTTTAGTTTATCTAGTGTTTTCCTGATTTCCTTTTTTTTCTTCATGTTTTCTTTTAGCTCTTTAAGCATATTTAAGATAATATTTTACTATCTTTATGTGATATTTCTAAAATCTGGACTTTATTGTTGTTGAATTATAATTATTCCTTTTGACCTTTTTTCACGAACCATCACTTTCTGTTTGCTGGCATATTCGGTAAACTTGTTGCACAGTCTGTATTTTATTTTCATATATTCCTTCTGGAATTTATTCACTGAGATATCCATTCTATGACTTGTATCATGAGTTTTCCTTCAATACCAAGAGCTAACAAATAGAAGGAAAAAGAAACCACATTTCACAATCTTTTCAGATTATCCTCTTTAAGTTCTCTTCTTCATCATTTAGGCTGCCTAGTAGTGCATCTCAGTAATACTCAAAGGTTATAATGTAGCAGAGTCTGTATATGCATCTTGTCCCAGTCTTGCATCTTTATAGATCCTACCAACTACTTATCCCTAGGAAACAGTCTCTCTTCCTGATCCCTTTTGACACACTGTATATCCCAATGTCTGCACTCCTTTTCTCCAGGCATCCATGACCTGATTGTTCTTCCATAATACTCTGTGATGTTAAACCTGAAAGGAACCCTGATTCAGAAATTCAGGCTGCCACCAGAAACATGGTCAGAGATATACATGCACCCAGTATGTGCACAGTGGTTACTTTGCTCTCCCCAGAACCAGGATATGGGATCTGCATTAGGAACATGGGATATCCCCTTAATGAGATGGTGAAGTATGTGGAAAGGTTCTGCAATTGCCCCATGAGGTTTTGTTACCATTTTAAATTGCCTTTTTCTAATTTGGCACTTGCCCTGTTACTGCAAATCTTTAGCTGTTTTCTCAAACTCTAAGAAAGAAGGCTGTGTCAGTTTTGCTTGTTGTTCAAAACTCCCATCAAGAGACAACACAGGAATGTCTCACTATGCCATCTGGTGACATCATGCTACTCTTCTTTTTATGCAGTATGATTTACATGCATAAAGTTAACCTTTGGTGTACTGTTACATTTGTTTGACAAAGTGTATTGTCATGCAACAACCACCACATTCAAGGTATATGTCACCAAATTAATTCCTTTGTTCCCCAATTACAGTCAATACTTCCTCCCTTCCCAAACACCAGCAAGCACTGAGATGTTTTCTGTCCCTGTTGTTTTTCCCTTGCCGGACTGTCAAATAGAATCATATAATATGTAATCTTTGGAGCCTGTCTTTTCCCTTACTATAACTCATTTAAGAGTCATATATGTTGTATATATCTTTATTTCCTTCCTTTTTGTTGTTTAATGGAATTCCAGTGTCATGTTGTATCACTGTTTCTTTATCCATTTACTAGTTGAAGGATACTTGGGTGTTTGGAGTTTTTGTTGATTATGATTAAAGATGCTGAAAACATCTGTATACTGTTTTTTCCATGAACATAGTTTCTAATATCCCTAACATAAATTCATGGGGGTTGAATTACTGGATTATATGGTAAGTATATTTTTACTTTTTAATAAAACACTGTTTTTTGAAAAAAAGCAGTAATATCTTGCAGTTTTTCACCATCAATGTGTATGAGATTTCCAGTTGCTCCAGAAGAAATTTCCAGGTTTGTTCTCCATTACTGGTATTGTTCATTTGATCTTTTTAAAATTTCACCATATTAATAGGCCTTTTGTGTTATCTACTTGTACTTTTAGTTTACATGAACTGAAGACTAATGATGTTAAACATCCTTCATATTCTTATTTTCTCTACCTTTAAGTGTCTATTCAAGCATATTGCCTGATATTTTTTTAATGAGAATTTTTTTATTTGTGAATTTTTTAATGCTTTATTTTGTGCACATGTATATTATTGGTGTAAAATGTGCAAATATTTGTATCAGTCTGGGAACTGTTTGTGTTTCCAAGAGTAGAAAGTACCTTTTGATCTATATAAAATTTTCAGTCTGTTCTTTTGTGGTGATGCTTTTGATATTTTATGTAAGAAATAATCATCAAATATATACTAACAGGTTTTTAAACAGATTTATTAAGACAAATTTGATACCATACAGTTCACCCTTTTAAAATGTAGAATTCAGTGTTTATTATATTCAGAGTTATATACAACAATCACTATAGTGTTTTATAGAACATTTTTATCTTGAGAAAGAATCACTATACCCTTTACTATCACCCCCTCTCTTCCCATTTCCCTATAATCTTAAGGAACCACTAATCTGCTTTCTGTCTGTGTAGATTTTCCTATTCTTGTCTATCATATTAATTGAATCATAAAATACACCCTCCTTTCTGTTCACAGATAAAGTTTCCATTGGTTTATCCAAGTTCAAGCATATATCAGCATTTTATTCATTCTTTATTTTTCTTGTTTAATCTATTTTTTATTTTTAAAGAAGCTTTAGATTACATAAATGTTACATCAAAAATATAGGAGTCCCATATATGCTAACTACCCCCCCTCCCACACTTCCCCACATCAACAACGTCTTTCATTAGTGTGGTACCTTTGTTACAGTTGATGAACACATGTTGAAGCATAGGTACTAACCATGGACTATATTTAACATTATAGTTTACCCTTTGCTCCACACAATTTTACAGGTTTTGAAAAAAAGTATAATGGCCTGTATCCATCATTGCAATGTTGTGCAGGATATTTCCAGTGTCCCAAAAATGCCCTTATGTTTCACTATTCTTCCCTCTCTCTCCCCTTTGAAGTGCTGGTGGCCACTGCCTTAATGTGAATTACACAAGTTCTTCAATTGCTAGAATATTAAGTCTACCTTAGTCTATATTTGCCTTCCCCCCTTATGTTTGTTCACTCCTCAATATTGAGGATTTGGGGGTGGTGATGCCCACTCTGTTTCTGATTGAGAAGGTCTTAGATCCCAGAGGGCAGATGGATGAAACTGTCTTGCTTGCAGTTGTACATATTGTTTTTGGGGAAGGGTGTTTATCTCTCATCCTTCTTTTGTTAGTTGTCCTGGGTAAGTAGGATGAACTGGAGTGTAGGTTTTACAACTCTGTTGAGACTCAGGGCTCAAGCAGCATATGAAAGGACTGAAGTTTTAAGTTTCTGGGACATATATTTAACAAGTATAGTGCTAATTATAGGTTCAAATAAAAGGGACACAAGAACTATATGTAGGGAAATTATAAAAGAGTCTAACTCTGTTACACTGGGGAGCATTTATTTCAAAATAAGGTCCATTGACAAGGTGCTGTTTTCCTGAGATTGTCTGCCCTGCTTATATTGTCTATATGTTTTTAAAGCCCCCAGCAGCCCTGCTAGTTGAGGTACTGTTTACTATGGCAGTCAATGAAATCCTTCTGAGATGTGCATAAGCATAACGTCTGGAATAACCTTCTGACTCACTTTGAAATCTATTAGCCATAAAAACTCATTTGTATCTAATATTTTCTCCTTTTGGTCATGGTCTTTTTCCAAATGCATCACTAGTTGGTGCTTGGTAATAATCTCATGGTGCCCGGGAGGCTCATCCCTAGGAGTTATGTCTCATGTTGGGGTTTGGGGGAATAATATGCTTACTTGTTGAGTTTGGCTTGGAGACAGGGTACATTTGAGCAACAAGGAGGCTTTTGGGAGGTAACTCTTAATCAAAATATAATACTAGGCTGTTTCAACATCACAATAAAGTTTCATAAGTACAACAATCAATATCAAAGTCCTGGTATAATGGTCTGTTCTTCTTTGCTAGGCACTTCCCATGTACATGGGGCCCATTCATTCTTATGGGCTGAATAATATTCTATTGTGTAGCTATACTAAATTATTTTTATTAATATTTTGGAAAAATTGTAGATTTACAGAAATATCATACATAAAATATCTAAAACACAAAATTCCAATAAACCACCCTATTATTAACACCTAGTGTTCAGTATATTTGTTATAATTCATGAAAGAATATTTTATAATTGAGCTATTAATTATAGTTGATCATTTACAACAGAGTTCATTGTGTTTTACACTCTTATGATTTTTTTTTTAAGTTTTAGTCTCATAACATATATGGGACCTAAAATTTCCTCTTTTACTATGGTCATGTGTATAATTCAGTGCTGTTAATTATATTCACAATGTTGTGCTACCTTCACCATCATCTATTACTAAAACATTACAATCACACTCAATAGAAATTCTGTACAATTTAAGCATTAATTCCCCATTCCTTACCCCTACCACAGCTTCTGGTAAGCTATAGTCTAGATTCTGACTTTATGTGTACATTTTTTATATGCATGAAAGAACATTTTTACAATTGTACTATTAAGTATGCCTCACCACTTTGCTGAATTAATTTGTTAGCTCTAGTAGCTTGTTTGTGGATTTTTCAGGATTTTCAAATCATATCATCTACAAACAGTAAAACTTTCACTTTTTCCTTTCCAGTTTGGATGCCTTTTATTTCTTTTCCTTGCCTAACTGCTCTGGTTAGAACTTTTTCAGAACAGTGTTGAATAACAGTGGTGACAATGGGCATCTTTGTCTTGTTCCAGATCTTAGAGGGAAAGCTTTCTGACTTTTACCACTGACTATGGTGTATGTTGTGGGTTTTTACATATGCCATTTATCATGTTGGGTAAATTTCCTTCTATTTCTATTTTTCTAAATGTTATTATCAAGACAGGATGCTGGATTTTGTCAAACGCCTTTTCTGCATCAATCGAGATGATCATGTGTCCCCCCCCTTTATTTTGTTAATGTGATATGTGTGATAATGTGATAACATTATCTTATTTTATTCTGTTGAAACACCCTTACAAAACTGGGATAAAACCCACTTTATCATGATATATAGTTTTTTAAATGTTCTGTTGGATTCTGTTTGCAAGTATTTTGATGAGGATTTTTGTATCTATATTCAAAAAAGAAATTAGTCTACAAATTACTTTTCTTGTATCTTTATCTGGCATTAGTATTTTGATGTTGGCCTCTTAAAATGATTTAGCTAGTGTTACTCTCAAAAAAGTTTTAAGAGTTTTGACAGGGTTGGCATTAATTCTTCTTGGAATGATTGGCAGAATTCCCTGTGAGGTCATCTGGTACTGGACTTTTCTTTGTTGGGAGGTTTTTGACGACTGATTCAATCTTTTTTTTGTAATTGGTATCTTGAGATCTTTTATTTCCTCCAAAATCAGTGTAGGTTGTGTATTTCTATGAATATCTCACTTTTGTCTAAATTGTCTCATTTGTTGGCTTACAATTGTTCACATCCTCTTATGATCCTTTTTATTTTTGTGATGTCCTTAGTAATGTCCCCCTTTCATTTTTGGTTTTATTGATTTGCATCTTCTTTTCTCTGTCAGTTTATCTAAGAGTTGTCAATTTTATTAATCTTTTCAAAGAACCAACTTTTGGTTGTGGTTTTGCTCTTTTTAAAAATTTTTAAAATTCCTTGATTTCTGGTCCAATCCTTTTTATTTTTTTCCTTATTCTTGTTTTTAGGTTTAATTTTCTCTTTTCTCATTTTCTATTTTTGAGGCTTGTTCTCTGGTTTAAATCTGTCTTCTTTTATAATGTGAATGTCCAGTGCTATAAATTTCCCTCTCAGCACTGCCTTCAATGCTTCCTGTAAGTTTTGATATATTGGGTAATTGTTTTCATTTGTCTCAAGATATTTACTTATTTCCTTGCAATTTCTTCTTTGATCCACTGATTAAGAGTATGTTAATTGACTTCCATATATTTGAGGATTTTCAAGTTCTCTGCTAGTTATTGATGAATATATTATTGGAAACTGGAGGAAAGGTGATCCTTGTTTTAAAGTTTCAGAGAATGTGGTTAAATTGATTCCTGATGTTAGATGAAAGGGAGAAATTGAAAGTGATGAGCTTGAACATTCAGCTGATGAGCTTTCTAAACTAAGTGTGGAAAATGCAGCCTGGTTTCTCCTTGCAGATTAAAGCAAAATGTGAAAGGAAAGAGATAAGCTGAGAAATGAACTCCTGAGCCCCCCAAACCCAGACATGTATGGTTCAGAAAATTCTGACATTCTGACAAAGGAGTCTCCAGAGAATAAAGCTCCATGTAAGGAATTAACTAAACATGGAAACAGGTAACCATTTCCGTGCAAGTTAGGATTGGAAATGCAGTTTCCAGAAAAGATTCGATGAAAATCCTATTGTTTTGATGGTTGGGACCTCTGTGAGCTGCATGCAAAACCAGCAAGCTTTTTCAAAATCTGTGTGATAGAAACCACTGTCAGCCTGTACTAACAGGGACCAAAAAGGGAGAGATTGAAGGAAAAAAATCTTCAAGGTCAAAACTGTGGAAGCTGAGGTCTGAATTTAAGACATCTTCTCAGGCTAAGTGTGGAACCCCACCCATGTGTCTGGCATTTGAAGAGGATGTACCTCCTGCTCCATTGTTCATGGAGAATTCTACCACCTCAGGTTTTACAGAAGGTGGAGTACATTCTCTTTTGTTGGGGAGAGTTAAGTGGTCACACAATTCTTCTGAAGGAGTTAGTCACATGCTGCAGAGATTGGCAAGATTGTGGCCTTCACCCCAGTGTGCTTAAAGGGTGAGTCCTAGAGCTTGGCCACCACTTATATCTTTGATAAGGGTGGAACTGAGTTATTGGCCACTGTACAAGCCTCTGGTGAGGGTAGGTCTCCATGAGGTTCTGAGGATAAGAAGAAACCATCATTTTATAGATGACTTTCAGACTGTGAAAACTAATTGAGTATGTCCTGCAGGTTATTGGTACTGTTTGTTACCCATGACCCCTGTTTTCCTTTCAATTTCCCCCTATGGCAATAAGAACATGTATCCTGTGACTCTCTGCCCTTTGTATGTTGGAAGCAGATAGCTTGTTTTCTTTCACAGTTGTACAGCTAGAGGGAAATTTTGCCCCAAGAGAGACCACAGGCATAACACTGGTTTTTATAAGATTTTGTACTTAGCATTGCATCTGAAATGATTTAAGACTATTTGAAATATTATGATATAATGAATGCATTTTGCATATGGAAAGAAAATGTATTTTGGGGGAACAGAGCATAGAATATGCTGGCTTGAGACTTTTGTTGATCCCAGAAGATTATGTTCTTAAACTACCCATTCCTGTACATTTAAACCTAGGACATTTTACTTAGATTCAGTGAAGGGACCTTTTGATTAGATAACCTCAGTTATGGGCCTTTGATCAGAATTTGGGACCCAGGGTGGGTGCTAATCCTTTTTATAGAGTCTTGTATAAACAGAGCATAGAGAAAGAGAACTGCCATCTCATGCTGCCAGGATTGCCTACAGCTGCAGAAAGGGAAGCTTGAGAGGCTGACAGAGAGACTGAATTCAGTGTATCAGCTTGAAGCTGAAGATACATAGCCCAGGGGGAGCAATAAGCTATATGCTTTGTTACCCAATGCTGTGCTTGGGGAGAAAGTGAGCCTAGAGTGGAAGGCAGGGACCTTGGCAGAGAACAGCTGCCATTTTGCCTTCCCATACAGGATCTGCCAGCATTTGGCTTTGGTAAGACAGCATCTCTGATGATTTCTTAGCTTAGAAATTTTCACAGCCTCAGAACTGTAAGATTTTACCTTAATAAATTCCCATTATAAAAAGCAACCCATTTCTGATACTTTACCATTGACAGCCTTTTGCAAACTATAACATTATCCCTACTAGAGATCTTCATTTATTCACACTACTCAAAGCCACTCTCTCCTGTCTTACCTGCAGAACTCTCTTTCATAATTCTTGTTGGCCATGTCTTTTGTTGACTATCCCAGTTTTTTGTTTATCTGTAATATTTTAAACACTCCCTCATTTTCAAAAGACTTTTGTTGTCAGATAAAGAATTTTTGGCTGGTAGTTTTTCTCTTTCAGTACCTTAAATATATCATACCACTGCTTTCTTGCTTCCATTGATTCAAATTGGAAATCAGCACTTATTCTTTTATATATATATTAAAGATGCTTATATTACATAAATGTTACACAAAAATTACAGGGATTCCCATGATCTCCACTTCCCATATATCCCATAACATTTCACATAAACATCTTTCATTAGTGTGGCACATCACCTGCAATGGATATACACACCCTGGGGCTTTGCCACTAAATATATACCACCATTCATATCGTAGACCACACTCTCTCCCACACAGTTCTACATGGTATATGCTGATGTAAAATGGCCTGTATCCATCGATGCAATGTCACTCAGGAAAACCCCCAAGTCATGAAAAAGCCCCTGTATCATAACTGCCTTTCCCCTTCCCACCCCGAAAGTGTCTAGTGGCACCGGGCTCCACCTCACTGTTATAATTTCTTCCATTGCTTGAGTCACAATATGTCTACAACAGAATACCATTGGGTCCACTCTCAACCATAGTTCTTCCCCCAATCCCGAGGGGACTGGAATGGTGATGACCACTACACCTCCAAGTGAGAGTGGGCTTATATACTATGGATACGGTGGATGGGATTACCCTGCCTTCAGCTACAGGCTCTCTCCATTCCCTGGGATGGCCGTTGTCCATCATTGTCTCCTCACCAGGTGACTTGGGTGAGTCCATTGAGCTGTAGAATAGGAGTTGCAGCTCCACCGAGATTCCAGGCATAGCTGGCACATAGGCAGGACAGGGGCTCCAGTATCTGGAAGTACACCTACAAATTCCAGCCTCACGTATAGGTTTTAATAGAAGGAACTGATGGACCATGTGCAGGGAGGACTTATTTGCATCCAACTCTGTCACTCTCAGGAACACAGATTCCAAAGTAGAGTCCACTGATAAGGCATCAATCTCTGGGGCTATCCCCCCTTATATAGGACCTGGGTGTCTCCAGAGCCCTCAGGAGCCCCTCTGTGTGGGGTGATATCCACTTTGGTGTTCTGTGAGATCCTACTAAGGTGTGCAAAAGTGTTACCTCTGGGATGATCTCCCCACTCTCGTTGAAGTCTCTTGGCCACATGAACTCATTTGTCTTTACCTTTTCCCCGTTTTATTCAAGGTTTTTTTTTCCAGTCATCTTTCCAGTTGGCACTTGGTATTAATCCCTCCTTGCCATGGAGGCTTACCCCGGGAGTCATGTCTAAAAACCATCCGAGCCTCGTGATAGCTGGATGTCCAGAACAGAATATTAGTTCAACTTAAAATTTACATTGTGGGGAAGGTAATGCATTCATATGCTGAGTTTGGCTTAGAGAGAGGCCACATTTGAGAAACAAGGAGGCTCTCAGATGGCAACCCTTAGGCACACCATAACAGTAGGCCAAATTTCAATTACAAGAGCAAAGTCTCATCAATAACAAGAACCCAACAGTGGGCCATCCTCTTTTGCCAGACACTGCCCCTGCACTCAGGGGACTGTTGCTGTTCCCTTGGAGAATGTGGCAGAGCTCTCCGGGCTGGGAATTCAGTATTCCCACAATTATTGAGTGATTGTCTGCCCACTGAGACCATGTCCCATCCCTCGATCATTTGAACAATTTTATATATCTTTCATGCATATTCAGATGAACTTACTCCCATGAATCCCCCATCCCAGACACCCCCCAACAATGGTCCTCTGCAGCCCCCATTGTAACCCTTCTGTGATCTAAACCTTCCTTAAAGATGAAGCCCATATAATAACCCAATACAATTAATAGGAAAATGAAATAATAATGATAAGCTTAAAAGCAAAAGATAAAATACAAGGAAACTCAGAAAAAAAGAACTAAAAATAGAATAAATGGATTGGGACATTCAAAAAAAGAAAATGGGAAAAAACAGAAAAAAATTTTTTTAAATTATTTTTAAAATTTTTTTCTCCTTTTATCACTGCATTATTGGATGTCCAGTGTGTACCATGATACCATCTCCCTCTCATTCCACAGTGTCTCCCAAATTTTCATTTAGTTTTCAAAGAAGATTTAGGTCAGAGCAAAGTCACACACTGAATACTAGAGATTCTCATGTACCCAACCTCCCTCCCTCTTACCCACCCCATATTAAAACTTCTTTTTTTGTGTGGATGGTAACATTGTTATAACTGTTATACAGATAGTGAGACATAGCTACTAAACATTATCAATGGTTTACAGTATAGTTTACAATTTAGATGGTACAGTTTAATAATTTTTTATGATATTTACCATGTCCTTTGTCCATTACTGTAAGGTAATGAAAAACATTTCCCATTACCACTAAATACCCAATTTGATCTTTTCTGTTCCTTCCTCCTCATCCCCCTGGGGCATATGACACTCCTCTGTCTTGAATCATGGGATGACAAGATTCATAGTTACATGCCCTGGGTATTCTAACCTGCCCTTCCTCATCTACCCACCTGTTAACCCTGCACACCAAACCCAGTAATATCACTAGTCACCTGTCCTATCCTTCCATATGCAATGATACACTATCACTTTACCAAAGATTATGTCCATATGGATGATGGCTTACAACCTACTCTTCTCCCTCCCTTGTTGACCTATCTTTCAGACAGTGGTTCTCAAAGACTGCTCACTTTCCTCAATTCAAATCAGTGAGGGCATATACTGTTCATCCTTCAATGCCTGGCTTGCTTCACTCAACATAAGGTCTTCAAGATTCATCCATGTTATTCCATGTGGTGGCACTTTATTCTTTCTAACAACTGAGTAATATTCCACTGTATGTATGTACCACATTTTGCTTATCCAGTCATTTGTTCATGGACACAGGGGTTGATTTCAGCTTTTGGCAATTGTGAATGATGTTGCTATGAACATTGGTGTGCATATATCTGTTCGTGTCTTTGCTTTCAATTCTTCTGGGAATATACCCAGCTGTGGAATCACTGGATCATGTGGAAATCTATTGTTAGTTTTCAGAGGAATCACCAAACTGTCCTCTACAGTGACTGGACCATTCCACAATTCCATCAGCAGTGGGTGAGTGTTCCTATTCCTCCACATCCTCTCCAACACTTATATTCTGCTGTTTTTTTTTAGTAGCTGCCATTCTGATGGATGTAAGATGGTATCTCATTGTGGTTTTGATTTGCATTTCCCTAATAGCTAGCGATGTCGAGCATTTTCTCATGTGCTTTTTTAGCCATTTGTATTTCTTCCTTGAAGAAGTGTCTTTTCAGGTCACTTGCCCATTTTTTAAATGGTTTGTTTGTCTTTTTCTTTTCGAGGTGTAGGATTTCTTTATATATGCAGGATATTAGGCTCCTATCAGATATATGGCTGCCAAATATTTTCTCCCATTGGGTAGGCTGCTTTTTTATTTTCTTAATAACATCCTTTGAGGTACAGAAGTTTTTAATTTTGATGAGATCCCACTTATCTATTTTTTCTCTTGTTGCTCATGCCTTGGCTGTGAAGTTCATGAAACCATTTTCTATTACAAGGTCCTGTAGATGCTTCCCTACCTTATCTTCCAAGGTTTTGGCTCTTATATTTAGATCATTGATCCATCTTGAGTTGATTTTTGTATAAGGTATGAGGTGGTATTCTTCTCTCATTCTTTTGGATATGGATATCCAGTTCTCCAAGCACCACTTGTTAAATAGGCCATTCTCTCCCAACTGAGTGGGCTTGGTGGCCTTGTCAAATATCAGATGACTGTATATGCGAGGATCTATATCAGAACCTTCAATTCAGTTCCATTGGTCAGTAGGACTATCCTTGTGCCAATACCATGCAGTTTTGATCACTGTAGCTTTGTAGTATGGTTTAAAGTTAGGTAATGTGATACCTCCAACTTCATTTTTCTTTTTCAATATGTCTTTGGCTATTCGGGGCCTCTTGCCTCTCCAAATATATTTTGTGGTTAGTTTTTCTAGTTACTTAAAAAATGCAGCTTTGATTTTTCTTGGGATTGTATTAAATCTGTAGATTAATTTGGGTAGGATAGACATCTTGATGATGTTTAGTCTTCCTATCTATGAGCAAGGAATATTTTTCCATTTATTTAAGTCTTCTTTGATTTCCTTTAATAGTGTTGTGTAGTTTTCTGTATATAGGTCCTTTACATCTTTAGATAAATTTATTCCTAGGTATTTGATTCTTTTAGTTACTATTGTAAATGGTATTTTTTTCCTGATTTCCTCCTCAGTTTGCTGGTTATTGGTGTACAGAAATGCTACTGATTTTTGAGCATTGATCTTATAGCCTGCAACATTACTGAACTCCTTTATAAGTTCTAGAAGCCTTGTTGTCGATTTCTCAGGGCTGTCTATGTATAGGATCATGTCATCTGCAAATAATGAAATTTTTACTTCTTCTTTTCCCTTCTGGATGCCTTTTATGTCCTTTTCTTGTCTCAGTGCTCGTGCAAGTACTTCTAAGACAGTGTTAAATAGGAGTGGTGATAGTGGGCATCCTTGCCTTGTTCCCGATCTCAGAGGGAAGGCTTTTAGGATTTCACCGTTGAAAATGATGTTAGCTTTGGGTTTTTCATATATACCCTTTATCATTTTCAGAAAGTTTCCATCTATTCCTATCTTTTGTAGTGTTTTTATCAGGAAAGAGTGCTGTATTTTGTCAAATGCTTTTTCTGCATCTATAGAGATGATCACGTGATTTTTTTCTTTCAATCTGTTTATGTGATGTATTACATTGATTGATTTTCTTATATTGAACCATCCTTGCATACCTGGGATGAAACCAACTTGGTCATGGTGTATAATCCTTTTAATATGTTGTTGAATGCAATTAGCAAGTATTTTGTTGAGAATTTTAGTATCTAGGTACATTAGAGAAATTGGTCTGTAATTTTCCTTTCTTGTGGTATCTGTTTGATTTTGGTATTAGGGTAATGTTGGCATTGTAGAATGAGTTAGGTAATATCCCTTCTACTTCTATTTTTTGAAGAGCTTAAGCAGATTTGGTGTGAGGTCTTTCTGGAATGTTTGGCAGAATTCAGCTGTGAAGCCATTTGGTCCTGGGCTCTTCTTAGTTGGGAGATTTTTTTTTTTTAATAATTTTTATTTATTTATTTTTAATTTGTTTATTTTTTATTGTGAGTAAAAATCAAATTTTTCACAATACATACCAATATTTGTAAATGATATATAAATATATAAGCATATATGTGAATTTGCTTACAAAAATGTTATTTATACACACACACACACACACACACATATATATATTTTTAAAGCAGTACTTAGATTACCTAAATATTTCACGGAACCAACACAGATTCCCATGTTCCCCACCTCCCACACCTCCCACCACATCCCACACAAACATCTCCCACAAGTGTGGCCCATCACCCTCAATGGACTTACACATCCTGGGGCCTTGCCATCAACCATAGACCACAGTTCCCATCATAGACCACACTCTCTCCCACACAGTTCTGAATGGTGTGTGGTGATTTAAAATGGCCTACATCCGCTGCCACAACGGCACTCTGGACAACCTCCAAGTCCCAAAAAAGACCCTGTATTTCACCTGCACATCCAGTTGGGAGGTTTTTGATGACTGAGTCTATCTCTTTACTTGTATTTGGACTGTTGAAGTCATCAATTTCTTCTTTCATCAATGTAGGCTGTTTTTGAGTTTCTAGAAACTTGTCCTTTTCCTCTAAATTATCATTCTTGTTGGCATATAATTTTTCAAAATATCCTTTAATGATATTCTTTATTTCTGTGGGGTCAGTAGTGATATCCCCTTGTTCATTCCTTATTTTGAATATTTGCATCTGTTCTCTCTTTTTCTTTGTCAGTCTGGCTAAGGGTTTGTCAATTTTATTGATATTCTCAAAGAACCAGCTTTTGGTTTTGTTTATTATTTCTAGTGCTTTCTTATTCTCTATTTCATTTAGTTCTACTCTAATATTTTTTATTTCCTTCTTTCTACTTCCTTTTATTTTTTTTTTTAAAGTAGACTATTATTTTATTTTATTTTATTTTTTTTTTATGGGTAAAAATCAAAATTCTCACAATACATACAAACATTTGCATAATGATATATAAATATATGTGCATATATGTGTATTTGCTTACAAAAATGTTATTTATATATATATATATACATATATTTTAAGAGGTGCTTAGATTACCTAAAATATTACACGGAACCCACTGGGATTCCCATGTTGCCCACCTCCCACACCTCCCACCACATCCCACACAAACATCTCCCACAAGTGTGGCCCACCAACCTCAATGAACTTACACATCCTGGAGCCTTGCCACCAACCATAGACCACAGTTCACACTGTAGACCACACTCTCTCCCACTCAGTTCTGAGTGGTGTGATTTAAAATGGCCTACATCCATTGCCACGGCAGTACTCAGGACAACCTCCAACTCCCAAAGAAGCCCCTGTATTTCAACTGCTCATCCCCTCCCTACCCAAAAACTGTCAAGTGGCCACTGGCTCCACCTCATTGTTATAATTTCTTGCATTGCAAGAATCACCATATGTGAGCAAGAGAATACCATCAAGTCCACTCTAGTCCAATACTTCCTTTTGGTTTAATTTGTTGTTGTTTTTTGAATTCCTCCAATTGTGCAATTGGTCTTCAATTTTAGCTCTTTCTTCTTTTTTAATATATGTATTTATGGCTATGAACTTCCCTCTGAAAACTGATTTGCTGCATCCCATAGGTTTTGATATGTTTTCTTGTCATTTTCATTAGTTTCAAGGTAGTTACTGATTTCTTTTGAGATTTCCTCCTTGACCCACTGTTTGTCTAAAAGTGTGTTGTTTAGTTTCCATATCCTTGTGCCTAACCTGTTTCTCTGGCCCTTAGTGATTTCCAATTTCATTCTGTTGTGGTCTGAGAAATTACTTTGTATAAGCTCAATCTTTCTGAATTCATTGAGAGTGTTCTGTGGCCTAGCATGTGGTCTATCTTGGAGTATGATCCATGTGTACTCGAGAAGAATGGAAATCCTGCTGTATTTGGGTGTAGTGTTCTTTATATGTCTAATAAGTCCAGGTCCTCCAATGTATTGTTGAGAGCCTTTGTTTCTTTATTGATTCTCTGTCTAGATTGTCTGTCTAATGATGACGATAGTGTATTAAAGTCCCCTGCTATAATTGTAGAGGCATTTATTTCTCCACTGAGTTTTTCCAGAGTTTGCCTCATGTATTTTGAGGTACTCCGATTAGGTGCATAAATGTTTATGATTGTTCTCTCTTCTTGAGAGATTACCCCTTTTACTAATATATAACGTCCATCTTTGTCTCTTACAATAGTTTTGCATTTAAAGTCTATTTTGTATAATATTAGAATAGCTACTCCTGCCCTTTTTTGGTTATTGTTAGCTTGTAAAATTGTTTTCCAACCATTCACTTTCAGCCTCCTTGAGTCCCTGGGTTGAAGGTGGGTTTCTTGTAGACAGCATATAGATGGATCATATTTCCTTATCCATTCTGCCAATCTGGATCTCTTGATTGATGAATTCAATCCATTAACATTCAGTGTTATTACTCACAACGAATTTCTTACCTCAGCCATTTTTTTCTTTGGGTTAATGTATGTCATGTGTTGTTTTGTTTCTCTTTTTGTCTTCTTAGCTGTTTTTAAACTCTCTCTTCCTTGTTTTTTCCTTTCAACTTGTAGAACTTCCTTTAGTATTTCTTGAAGTGCTGGTTTCTTATTGACATACTCTCTTAATTTCTGTTTATCTGTGAATATTTTGAACTCTCCATCATTTTTGAATGCCAGTTTTGCTGGATAGAGAATTCACGGCTGGAAGTTTTTTTCTTTTAGTACTTTCACTATGTCATACCACTGTTTTCTTGCCTCCATGGTTTCAGCTGAGAAATCAGCACTTAATCTTATTGTGCTTCCCTTGTATGTGATGGTTCTCTTTTCTCTTGCTGCCTTGAGTATTTTCTCTTTGTCTTGTGTATTGGACATTTTGACCAGTATATGTCTTGCAGTAGGCCTGTTGGGATTTATACTTTTGGGGGTGCACTGTGCTTCCTGGATCTGCACATCAATCTCTCTCAATATGTTTTGGAAATTTTCAGCCATTATTTCCTTCAACACTCCTTCTGTTCACTTTCCCTTCTCTTCTCCTTCTGGTATGCCTATAATGCTTATGTTTGTGAGTTTTGTGCTATCGGTTAATTCCCTGAGTCCCTGCTGGATTTTTTCTATTTTTTTTTTTTTTGTCTATCTGTTCTACTATCTGTTTGATTTCAGATGTGTTGTCTTCCACTTCACTAATTCTTTCTTCTGCCTGTTCAAATTTGCTTTTATGTGAATCCTGTGTCTTTTTGATTTCTTGGATTGTGCCATTGACCACCATCATATCTATTAACTTTTTGCATATGTTTACAATTTCTTCAGTATGTTCTCCTAGTGTCTTCTTTATATCCTTAATCTCTTCCTTCACTCCTTTAAGTTGGTCCATGATATTTTTTGGAAAGCTTTGATTAGTTGTTTGATGCTCTGTATCACTTCCTGGATTTTAGTTTGCTCATTGGACTGGTTGATGTTTTCCTGTTTCTCGGTGTGGTTTGTAATTTTTTGCTGCCCTCTAGTCATCATTTTATCTTCATGGGTTTATTCAGTTGATTAGCTTCTCTCTCTGCTCTAGAGTTTTATTCAGCTGGTGGTTCTGGGTGTGTGTTAAGTTTTGTCTTTGACACTTTTTCTTCTTATTTTATTTCCTTGCTTCTTTCTATGTTCCCTTGAAGACAATAGATTAGGGCCAGAGGAATCAAAAGATGTGAGAAAGGAAGAAGGATAATAGTAATATTGCTAAAAGTTAAAAGAGGGGCCAAATAAGAGTTAATGAAATGAATATTTAACTTACGTAGACAGTGTAGAGTAATAGGAAAAAAATGGAGTTCCTACAATAGACTGGGAAACCAAATAGAGGAACATATATGTATTGATTTAGAAGGCTCTAATTATGAGGAGGGAGAGAAAGAGTAAAGAAAGGGCTAAAAGGAAAAAGTTAATATTAATTTAAAAAAATAATAAAACAAAATAGGATAGAAATTGACACCCTTAAATTGTGGGCATATGAAAAAACTTGGTATATAAGAGCCACAACAGAAAGCAGAAGATAGAAAGATGAAGGAACGATAAGAGATAGTTTGGAATACAAAATCAATATAGACAGAGAATGGGAAATCACTGAAGAAGAAGCACAGCAAAGGAGACACAAGCTAGCAGCACCTAATTTAAAAAAAAATGAAAGAAAAAAGAAAGGGGAGAGGAAAGAGGAAAGAAAAACAAGAGACAACAAATAAACAGAGCAAAACCAAACAACCACACAGACAAGCAGTCAAACAAAGCTAAGGAGGAAAATTGTTTCTTCTAAGGTCCTTGTGGATCCTCTCAGCCTGCTTTTGTTTATCAATCAATTTCTCTGCAGGGTTCTATCTGCAGGGTTTGAAGCAGCTTTTAGCTATTAAAGTAAATTAAAAAGAAGAATTTATTTTTCATTTTTTAAAGTGACTGTCTTTTTTTTTTTCAAAATACAGGACCCAAAATAAGTCCTCTTCTAGACTACCCCCTTCACCAAGGGGACCCTAACTAGTCTTGTGGAAACTAATCAAGCCCTTCCCACTTCCTGGACTCCTCAGGGGAGCTGAAGCTCTGATGCCAGTCAGTGCAATACTATAAAAATGGCCGACTCTGCCCCTTCTGGGGCTGAGCTTCAGCATCACCGAGCTGCTGGGTAGATCAGGTTTTCTCAGCAGATTCACCTCTCCCCTCAGCCTCGTGCTGCTTCAAGCCAGCTTATCTGTTCCCCAAAGCTATGAGGGGGTACAGGCAGCCAAATTGACAGTAAAGAATCCCTTCTCTGCCTTCTGTCAGAACCTTTCCTCTCTTGGAGAGTCCACCCTCTCCCCAGCTTGTCAGGGTTTGGGGCTTATCTCTGGCAGCTAGGTAAATCAACTCCCTCAGCAGATTTACTCCTCCCCTCTGCCAGGTGTTGATTTAATCCAGCTGATTCTTTCTTCCTTCTCTTCAAATAGGCTTTAGTATGCCCCTAGTGTACTTTTACTCTCTGCTATTGTGACCTTCATCCACATAATAGCTGTCCTTTTCTTTTTAAACCTTCAAGTTCTCCTTTATGCTCACATTTTGTCTTCTTAATACCCTTTAATTATATATCCATATTTTTCTTATTCTCCTTAAATATTTTTAGGTGATTTATTTGAGGTTCTTTGTTTATTGTTTCCAAATTCTGTGTCCTTTATGAAGTTTTAATTTGTTCCATTGACTGAGTCATATACTCCTGTTTCTGAGTATGGCTTGTTATTTTTTTCTGAGATCTGGTCATAGAATTATCATGATGAATTAACTCTGAAGGGCCATTTTGCCCTCTTTTCTAGGGTTTCATTATTTATTGGGTTTGTGTTAAGTTTCTTCTTTGAATTTTGGCACAAATTATTCTTCATCTTTAGAATAGCTCATGTTTATCTGTTCAGATTTTTTCAGTTCTTCATCTGATTCTTTCCCTGGATATGTGGTATGATTTTAATATTGTTCATTTTTGCAATTGTAAGGTATTCAGTAAAAAGCTTCCTTTCCTCTATTCATTCTCTGGGAATCTTGATCTTTTCTGTTTGTTTTACAGCAGAATTTTCTCCCCATCTCCTAAGATTTGTTTAAGTTTTCTCTTTTATTCAATGCCCTCTTTTCCTAATACATTTCAGTTCTAGGTCCCATCCTATCTTACAGAAGTTCAGTCCCTGCCCCACCTTTTTATTTCTGTGGTGCTTTCCTACCTCCAGTTTCTCCCTTGTTAGCATATCATGCCCCATTATACCCAGATGAGGTCAATGCATAAAGGTGGGTCAATCCAGAAAACTCTCCTTTATTATTAGGTGATCTATCCAACAGAAACTGGGTTTTCTCTGTACAGCTCTTGCCAACCATTTTGCCATGGTCTCTCTATATATAATTTTCCTCTGGGGGTCCTTCTGTATGCAGTACACCTCAGCAATTTGTGTTCTGCCCTGGATCTCCGTGGACTAGGGTTGCTTTGCCTGGATATGCATGGATTTTTAAGTCATTGCTCTCTGTTGCTCTAAAATCTCTGGCAGGAGGGACCTGGGCCATGCTGTCTCTGATTGAGTCCCATGCTGCATGGGACTACATGAGGGGATGAGCCTAGGAATAAATTTATCCAAGATGTAAAGGTCTTATTTGTGGGAAACTACAAAGTTTGCTAAAAGAAATCTTTCTCTGTGTGTGGTTTTACTTATTCTGGATATTGCATATAAATGGAATCTTCTAAAAAATTGAAGTTTTACATCTAACTTCTTTTACTTAACATTATTTTTACATGTCCATTGTTGTAGCATGTGCCATTACATCATTCCTATTTATGGCTGACTAGTACTCCATTGTATCCATATAACACATTTTAGTTATCCCCTCCTTTTTGTTTTTGGAAGACCTTCAAAAGTATTGGTAATAATTCTTTTATTGTAGAAAAAACTTGAAACCCCATCCATATTTTAATTTGGCATTCACTCTATCACACTTATCCCCTGATACTTGTAAAATCCAACCTTCTGCTGATGCAAGTTATCTTTAGATCACCTGTGTGTGAACAAGCTGTGTTATTCTGGTATTGAACTTATTAAATAGATAACTCCAGAAGCCACCTTTTTAGAAGTTTGTTTTGTTTTTGCTGGTTTTGGCTCTCCCAGTGAGCCTGCCTTTGTGCTTTATTTCCTTGTTTCTCATAATTTTGGGTTTAGTTTGCTCTTCTTTTTATAGATGTATGGATGTTCTTTTAAGATGTAAAGACAGATTCTAGACTTCTTCTTCTTCTTTATTAAAGTAAGTGTTTAAAGGTATAAATTTTCTTGAGCACTTCTTTCCTTTCTTCCCACAAATGTAGGTTTGTGACTATCATTTTCATTCATCTTAAAATGTTTTCTAATTTCCATTGTGATTCATTTTTTGACTCATTGGTTGTTTAAATGGGTGCTAATTTCCATATGTTTGTGAATTTTCTAGTTTTCCTTATGTTATTGATTTTTTGTTTCATTCTGTTATGGTTGGAGAAGATACTTTTTATGATTTCAGAGTTTTAAAAAATTTTCAGACTTGTTTTGTGACCAGATGCATATGGTCTACCTTTGAGAACGTTCCACATGGACTGAAGAAGAATGTAGATTTGCTTCTGTTGTGTGGAGTGCTCTGTATGTTTCTGTTAGGTCCAGCTGGTTAATTCCATTGTTTAAATCCTCTATTTTTGATCATCTGTCTGGTTGTGCTATTTTTGGAATTGGGGTATTGAAATGTCCAATTATTATCAAATAAATATATATTTCATCCTTCATTTTTGCCACATATATTTTGGAGCTATTGTTAAGTGTACTTATGCTTGTAATTTTTATGTTTTTGATGAACTGTAAGTTTTATAGTATATAATGCCCTTGGTCTCATGACATATTTTTCTATAGATCTATATCTATCTATCTATCTATCTATCTATCTATCTATCTATCTATCATCTATCTATCTATCTATCTATCTATCTATCTATCTATCTCTCTATCTATCTATACACAGCCCTCTTTTGGTAATAGTTTGCAAAGAATATCATATGCCATCCTTTCAGTTTCAACCTATTTTTTGAGGGGAACATTGAAAGTTATTATACTGTAAGCAGAATGTAGTTTGGTTACTTTTTAAAAATCATTCTACCAATCTCTATTTTTAATAAGCAATTAAGTCTTTTGCATGTAAAATAATTCTGATAAGGGAGGAGTTATTTGTCATATCTCTTTGCTTTCTAAATATCATATGTTTTTACTTCTCATGTTCTACTCCTTTGAAGTTAAACTGAATTTTTTTTTACAAAATTTTTATTTCTTTCTCAGTTCCCTTCTTGGGATATTTTTAGTTATTTTCTTAGTGATTACACTAAGTGTTACAATTAACTTGTAAATGTAACTGTCTTAATTGAGCCACTATTAACAAAAAATAGTATAAAATTTTTCTAATCTTATTCAGCACCATCAATCCCTCTTTTTGTTGTTATTGTCACTTATATCTTTATATAAAGTATTACCATTAACATGGGCTTATAATTTTATTTTAGGCAATTGTCTCTAAATTGTATCAGATAAAAAGAGAACTGACATACCAAAAATTCATTACTCTTGGTAATCTTTGTTTGCAGAGCTGCTCCAACAAATGCCACACCATGCATTGGCTGAAACAACAGGCAGTTATAGATCGTGCTCACTTCTAAGTTTAATATTAGGGTCAAAAGAAACACATATTATCTGTATAAAAGCTTTGGGAAAATATTACTGCAAATAATTCTGATTAAATTATTTAAAAATATCTGTATATTAAAGCATTCTTCAGAATTCAAGAAAGAAGGCGATGGTAAATCCATTTATCAGATTAAAAAACTAATACATAACTAGCCCAGTTTTAGAAATCACTTTGCAGCATATCCTGATATAAAATTCTCTACTTAGGCTGGTATACCAGAGAATTTCAATAAAACATTGATAAAACATGTAATTTCCTTCATCAAACAGTAATCACTCTGCTTTCCTTAAAAATTGTACTTAGTAGGTTAATTACTTAATAACCACAAAATCAACACCTTTTCCTTGAGAAAATTTATTATAAAATCAATTTTCTCTGATGTTGTGTATAATATAGTTATACATAAGGTAAAAATGTAATTTTATTTCATTTTAAATACTTGACTATGTTAGCCTTACCTATTACTGAATAGGAGATATATTAAAAGGTAATGGATAATGAAGTTGAATCTCTCTACAAATTGACAATTAAAATAGAAGAAACTACTTCAAATTGAAGTGATACTGATAGCACTGCATTAATATATAATTATTTTAAAAAGATGAGTAGTTTAGAAAATATTTGGGAGGATAGAAGATAATTTAAATTTTAGAGAAAGTTATTAAGTGAAATATAATTTCATACTCTAAAACCAAAGAAGACTCTGCTAAATATATCTTGAGTAAGAGCAGAGAAAATGAGTTTACACAGTATGTGGATTTTGTTTGCTATAAAATTGCTATTCTATTTTTCAAAAAAAAAAAAAAAAAACAATCAATTTGCACATGCTAAAAGGAGAACCAAAGAATAGAATTCTGATTTAAAAGTCAAGCAACTCACATTTCACAGAATCAATAAAAATTTAGATGATTTTCATATCACTAAGGAAATTAATTAGATTAAAAATTGTATTATGCCCTAGAAAAATTTTAAAGGAGTATAAGAGTCTACTGCATAAGTCACTAGTAGGATAATTTTTTACTAATCCAGAGGAATAGTCAATATTAAATCTTGCATGTTCAGAAATATATGCTAAATCAATATCATAAAAATAATTATTCATTTTTAGATATATAGTGGGCATTTCTCTAAACCTCAAACTCTCTCTTTTTGAAAATGTTAACATTAATTGATTGTAAACTTGCCATTAGACAGAACTTACATTTTAGACACAAATAAAAAAGAGAGAATATGTTACTAAAAGATACTCAGGATTTTGAAAATGTAAAGGAGGACATCTCAAGTATCTAATTAATCAGAAATTTCTGTTGAGCACAAATCAGGTTTTAAAACCATGACAACCTCTGTGGAGTCTGTGGAGAAGTAGTTTATAGTCTCATTGATAAAACAAGATACATGAAAGGACACTACAAAATGATGGGAAATACTACCACATTGCAAAATAAAAGAATATTAGCTCATATTGTAAAAGGTAGCAAAGTCTGGATTAAGAAGTTGGAATTCATTAAATTCTGACTCAGAATTTGAACACTGACTAAAATTGAAATTGACAATGTGAGGTGAATTGTTATATGACCAAGAAAAGATATGGATAAGGGAATCAATACAATGTGTGTTTTATTTTAGCTATGCATTTTCATACCCTTCCTAAAATGTGAAAAAAGCATTATCCACAAATGACAAGAAGGTAGAAGTTGCAGACCTCCAAGACAACATCCATTTTATATTGAAAGAAGAATTAACATAATCTTCCTGTGAGCTCCTTGGCAACATAAAAGGAAAAGCTTTTGAAAGTTCTTTTCCACTTTAAAATTTTCTTTTTTAATCATCTTAAGCTTTTTCTACATATAAACGCTCTTAATGTTTTACTCTTCCTAGAACTTTTTTTAAGTATATTGCTTATAGCTCCTTTTTAAAAAAAATTAAGTAAATAATTTAATGAAAGAATTCCCAACTTCCTTTAAACACAATATTTCAAGTGACCATATTTTTGTCTGAAGTTCAGATCTGAAATGTTACAAAGTATACCCCAATATTAAACATGAATTAAGCAAACTGAATGAAAAAATTTCTCCTGACTAAACTCCCTTCCACTCATTCCCCACTACAAGCAACTTACTTGAAATTATTTCTATTTAAGGTACTTAGATAAATTTTTAACAGACAATGAGGGAGAAAAGCTCTGCTGACAACAGGCTGGCACTTTCCATGGGCCTAGACAGGGCACTGTGCCCTCAGAGCCAACTGCTTTCTGCTGGGAGCCAGTCTATTTTTCTATTCTGTTTTAAACCATCTAGCTCAGAATAAGCAGCACCCAGTAGTTACTGACCTTTGAGTGTGGAGAGAAAAGTAAAGTAGAAAACTTTTCTTTTATAGAGAAAGCAAATGGAAGACATGAGTTATGGGACTTAAGGTAAACTTCAGGATGGGCTAACACTGACATTACTCACTGCCTAGTACAAGCACTAAGTTCTATTTAGTCCTATCTGAGAGGAAAGGATTTCAGCCACGAGTACTGTCATTCAATATCTTAACAGGGAACAAAGGTTTATCATGAAGGTTTTGGTATTCTCTGTTCCCTGGAAGGGTTTCTGATTGGTAACCCTTCAATCAGAACTGTTGATCCAAGGTGGATCAACAGTTCCTAGATGAGCCAACAGGAATCCTGTCAAGATCAGGACCCAGAAACCAGAAGCTAAGAGCTGCTGTCAGCCACAGGGTTTCCATCAAAGCATGGCAGCACAGCCATGTCCCCTCCACCCCTTCCTCAATCTAAAGCCCAGCAAGTAGAATTTCTTCTGGAGAGGGAAGAGCAGAAGTAGACAGAGGTGAAGGCCAAGCTACTTCCTAAAGGCCTGATACTCTGGGATACAACTAAAAATATAGTTAGAGTGAGGAATTGAATTGGCACTATTTAAGGTAAGAGTGGAGCATCTTGGGAAAATCCAGGATGTCTGCTTCAAAACTTTAACTCAAGAATATGAAAGCCACACCAGAATGCAGGTATATTTCCCTCTTAAAAGTTAGATGGATATTTTGGTTCTCAAGTTCCACCTAAATCTTTTTGAAATCTTTAACTGTTTAGTATAGTGCACATTTAAAAGAGACTCTACATCTTACATTGGTTAAGCAATCATTTATAACCATCTTCACAGAATATGGTCAATACTGGGTTTTTCTGTGATATCTGAGGTTACACATGGAACAAAATTATTTCACTTAACCCATAACCATTCAAACTTCATGCACATATACAGGTTTATGTAAAAGCCCCAATAAACCTATATTTGACCTGTCAGAGAATGTACTTAAGGCCACTGGCTCAGCCTGTATATTCCCCCAAGGACAAAATCAAAAACTTTTCTACTTCAGTACAATTATGGACAGAAATTATATGATGTCAAATACAGGTCCTTCCATAAAGTTTAAAATTTAAAAGAAGGGAAGACAAAAAACAAAATTCCCATGAAGCCAAAATAATTCCACATTGATCTTGAACTCTGTGAACCCCTGAGATGAGCTGTAGCCCCTAAACATATGTACTTGGATCCAGGTATGCCAGAACACTTCAGGATGCTTCCAGTTGGCTCATCATCAACTTTCTGCTGTATCCATAGGCCAAAACCAGTGCCCCATTGGCAGAGAATGTGCAAATCAGAGTAGATTTCAGTCCAGAATATAAGGCTGTTGTTCCTTCATTTTTCACAACACTTAGAAAGATTCAGATAAATCCTGCTTGTTTTCCAGCCATGGAAAGAACCTGAATTCTGGATTTGATACAATCCACTGGGTATACAACCAGCCAGAGGCAAATTCCACCAACTCCACCACTTAACATCAAAGAGACAGGGCCTAGTTCATCTTTTGATCTCCCCAATGCAAAAGATGATTGGCTCAACTCATAGCCACTGAAGAAGAAGAAATAGCCTGCAACTTCTCAAAGTAAAGTGCTGGAAAGACCATGGTAGAAGCCCAAGGGGCCATCCTTTCTAAGGATGCTCTTCATGACAGACCAAACTGTATTATAGCTTTGGGCGATCTTTCCCGATGTGTCCATTTCATACATTGTCTGTAGGTGGCACTTCACCAGTTCAGTGGGACAGTTCACCAGTGCAGCAAAGGCAGAGGCAAAGGAGCCAGAGTGGAATTCTGTAGGTCACTCAGCTTTGCCTGCTTGTCCAGCACAACCATCTTCCTCACAACCTGCTGGCAGAAACCATAGCTCATGAAGAGAATGGACTTCTCAGCACTGTCGGTGATCAGTGCTGGTCTGGTCCCCTTGTAGAAGCCCTGGAAGCCCATCTGGGGGTAGGTCTTTAGGCAGCAGCTGGTGAGGCCCCTGTACAGGCCAGAGAATGTCTGCATCTTCACTTTCATTGTGTCAAATGGCTGCCCAGTCAGCGTGCATGTTGTACCCCCTGCGGCCCCCAATGTGAGGTCGATAGCAGCTTGGATAGCAGGATGGGACTTCATATTTGCCCATTCATCTGTTGGTTTCTGGGGAAAAGAACTCTCTGGAGTCTCTGATGGACTCCTCTCATCCACCTTGCTGAGTGCCTGTGTGGCCGTGTCTCACTTGACTGCCTCCTCTTGGTTTTCACTCCTGGGCCAGGGAGTGCTTACTTCTTAATATTTAGGGAGCATCTGAATATTTTGTTCTTTAGGATTTAGTTTCCCTTAAATGTTTAAAAAATAGAAGTATGGAATGCTATTGACATTTATTAAATGTCTTTGCATTTATGGTTTTTATATATGAAGTATAATATATTTTCTCATAATTTATTCCATGTTACCTTTGATTCTACATTGTAAAGCATTCTAAGGGAAGACTAGCAGGGACCTTCTTCCTGTAGATACTCTACAGTAATTTCCCAGCACAAAATCCACAAAGCACAAAATTGGCAAAACCTGTGGGAAAAGATATGAAGATTGATATTGTGACTTTTAGAAGAAATTAAAGGACACAATCTGTTTCTCTTAATTTTATCTACATGATTTCCCTAATTTGAGGGTAAAGATTGTGTTAAAGAAGGCATTAACTTATTACATGTATCTTCACTGTCATCTGAATTAATTAGGGCATGTCTTCTAGGTTACAGGACTAATGACATTATCAACTGCATAAAGAGAGTCCCCCATGAAAACAGTCATTTTTTTAGAGCAAGAAAGATGCTCTGAGCACTGGAATGTGGTGAAAGCATGATCAATAAGTCTTGTTTTCCTTGCATTTTTGGTCCATTTGAGTTGCGAATATGGAAGAAAATTTTAATCACTAGGGGGCAGTCCTTATATATTTTGTAAATGATTTTGTTAATCAGAATATAATCATTGGATTTGAATGCAGACATTTAGGCCCAGGCTGTCTGAGGGTAGGGTAGGTTACTGTGGACATACAGTTTCTCAGGATTCATAATTCATTAGTACTTTTCAAAGGGAAACTTGCCTAAAACCATTAAGGGAATAGATTTATGCAGTTATACAAGTAGGAAGGACAAAGAAACAAATGCATGTATAGTGATAAATTGCATGAGTGACCTAAAAGAAAGGAACTCTGTGTTTAGATCTGGATCAACATCTTAGGTTCTGTGTCCATGTTGTCATTGGCAAGGCAGGTAGTTGGGGTCACTCCTATTGGAAACAGATGTGATAAATACTCAGAAGGACATGAGAAATATTGGAATTCTGTTTAAATGAATGTATGTGGATAATACTGGACAATAAGCATCAGTGGAGTTAGAAGCTGATGTTTGGATAGTGAATTCAATTCTATGAAGCTTTCTGTATGGTAGAAGAACTTGCAAAAGGGGTGTAACTGTGTAAACAAAGTATATGAAGAGGAAATTTTGACAATGGGTTGGGGACTTTCTGATTATCGAAATGATAAGTGGCATTGCAGGTAAAACCTGGGTGTAAGCCTTAAGAAAGCTGAATAAGGGAGACGATCAGAAAAACTCTTCTGTGTTTTTCCAGCCATGAAATTTTTAATATTACTAAAGATTTCTGAGCTTCTGTTTGTTAAATAGGTAACTAGCCTTAATCAGCAGGTTACTTTAAAGATTAAATAACCAAATATGTAAATATCCAAAACCATTTAAGACTATCACTGTTTTTCTGGGCTCAAGTACAAATGGGTAAATTAATCTGACTTCTATTTCTGATAATGTTCATTTGTCCGTGAAAGGCATGTACTTACTAACAGTGTTTCAGGGGGTAATTTACTGTATAGAAGACCCTTCACATTTATAAATTATGAAATGCAGGAATGTTACAACTGAGAAGGATTAATATAGGATAAGATTTCAGCTACAGCTTTACTAAAATATATTGTGGAAATTGATTTTTTTCCAAATTCTTCTTTCTAGATTATCTTGCCCTCCTAATTTCTGGAGATTATGAGGTATTATGATCCATGTATTTCTAATATTTTCTGATATAGAGGATTTTCAGGATGAGCTTTGCCTGATGGGGTTCATTGATCTCTCAAAATGTAAAAGTCCTTGAACTGATCAACCCCATAAGGAAATACATTCTTAAATATTTTGCGTGGTAGCAAAATCCAGTGGGACAAGATCTAGAACTTGGTGGTGAGAAAATGATACTGTTTAACATAGACTAAATAATATCAGAGACCAAACAAGACCAGAGTCTCATAACTTCTTTCTCCTTCTCAACTTTGTTCACCTAGTGCTTATCTGCTTGTGAGTGAAAACCCAGAGGGAGACAGTAGTCAGCTCTGCTATTGCCAATGCAACCACTCATGAGTAGGGAATTATTTCTACTGAAATTGCCCATGTGTTGTCAACAGATGGACAGGTTTGTCCAATTGGCATGGATAGTCTAAACTCATTTAGAAGATATTCAAGTACCTAAGCTGCAGTTCAGTTTATCCAGGCGTCTTGAATGGTGACTGATATGTTAGTGGTTGATCAATAAGTAATCTCCTTTCCAACATTACACAAATTTGTTCCAGACTCCATTAAGGCTCTGTATTAACTGGAGATATATGAGAGGCTTTTTTCTTATCCAGCCCATTTCCTCAATGGAGAAATAAAGCACTCACTAATATGTTAATGCCTGTAGTTGGCTTTGGTATGCAGTGAACACTGGTGATAGAGATGAGGAAGAGCTGAAGTTTACAGTCAATAGGAAGGCAGGCATTTCAGCAGATGAGTTCAATCAATGCAGTGTTCTAGAAGCTAGTGTGCAGGGCTGTGCATTGTTGAGAGAAGCAAAAGTGAAGGTTGGGTAATAGAATAGAGGAATACTTTATATTCCCCCAATTTCTAATTCCTTAAAGTATTGGTATATATTTTTACATTTTGAAAACTTTTCAAAACAGTTAACTAAAATTCTTCCTAACCACTTGGTCCCAAAGAGACCAAATTTGTATATAAGCTTGATTCAAACATAAATGGAGGTAATTATAAGAAATATTTTGTGTGTTTTTTATTTTGGAGTACATTCAAGAAAAGGATTATAGGGTATAGAATAAAATGCATGATCCTGTGAAAATTGTTATAGAATTGGTGAGACCAGAGTGGATCAAGAGATGGTGAAGATCCAAGAGAAAAAATGAACATGGGTATTTGGAGATACCAGGGAAAGTTGAGATTGGGAGGTCTCATATATCTGGATTATCAGGCTAGGATCATCCTTCAGTACTGCAGTCTCAGGGCTTTATGATTTGTTGTGCTGGACTGTCTGTACTTATACAGTTTGATGGACCCCTCAGTTATATAGAGTTGAGTGAGGCAGCACATACTGATCCTAAGTTCTGAATGATACCTGTTTGGATCTGCGGAATGCTGGGCTTTCTGCAAAGTTCTCTGCCATTTTAATGAATAATAGACCTATGACTTATGTTTAGATAGTAAGCACTTTACGTATAAGCTCATTGGCACTCTGAAAAACTCATAATATGTTGTGAAATGATTTCATAGATGAGAAGAAACTGAGGCCATCTGGGGGATTAATATAACCATAGTTATGATATCAATGTGGCAAGCCATAGATATTGCATGCCTTGTTATGAATCTGTAAATTTACTTGAAATTGGTGAAAAAGGGTATTTACTTATGAATACTCAAGTGGAAATTTTATAGCACTATTTGGAAGTTATAATGACCACTTTATTAAAAAATTTCAAGGTAATATCATACCACATGTTTTGTGATATTCTTCTATAATAGAGTTTTAAATATTCAATATGTGTATGTGTTTCTGTGTGTGAAACACAGGTGATCATTCAGCACTGAGAATGACCTGACTTGAAACTCAAACTCCGTTTGAGCTTTCTGCAAACATTGCCCATCATTGTCTCCTCGCCAGGTGACTTGGATGAGTCCATTGAGCTGTAGGGTAGGAGTTGCAGCTCCACCTAGATTTCATGCACACCTAGGCCAGAGGCTCCAGTCTCTGGAAGTAAACCTAAGAAATTCAGCATCACATATAGGTTAGAATAGAAGGGACTGATGAACCCTGTGCAGGGAGGACTTATTTGAGTCCAATTCTGTCACTCTCAGGAGCACAGATACCAAAGAAGAGCCCACTGATAAGGCATCAGTCTCTGGGGCTATCCCCACTTATATAGGACCTGCGTGTCTCCAGAGCTCTCAGGAGCCCCTCTGTGTGGGGTGATAGGCACTTAGATGTTCTATGAGCTCCTACTGAGGTGTGTGTAAGAGTTACCTCTGGGAAGAACTTCCGACTCTCTTTGAAGTCTCTTAGCCACTTGAACACATTTGTCTTTACCTTTTCACCCTTTTATTCAAGGTCTTTTTCCAGTTGTGTTGCCAGTTGGCACTTGGTATTAATCCCTTGTTGCCAGGGAGGCTCATCCCTGGGAGTCATGTCCCACGTTGGGGGGAAGGTAATGCAATCATATGCTGAGTTTGGCTTAGAGAGAGGCCACATTTGAGCAACAAGGAGGCTCTCAGGTAGCAAACCTTAGGCACCCCACAACTGCAGGCTAAGTCTCAGTTACAAGAGCAAAGACTCACAAGAGTAGTCATCAATAAAAAGAACATATCAGTGGGTCATCCTCTTTTGACAGACACTGTCCCTGCACTCAGAGGACTATTGCTGCTCCCTTGGAGACTGTGGCAGAGCTCTCCAGGCTAGGAATTCAGATTCCTTCATTTACTGTGTGATTGTCCACCCATTGTGACCATGCCCCATCTTTTGATCTTTTGAACGATTTTGTATATCTTTCATGTATATTCGGATGAACTAATTCCCATGAAACCCCCCTCCCAGACAACTCCCACCAATAATCCCCTGCAGTACCCATTGTAACCCTTCTGTGATCCAAATCCTCCATGAACATGTACTCCATAAAATAATCAAATACACTTACTAGGAAAAAGAAACACGTATGATAAGCTTACATGCAAGAGACAAACATAAGGAAACTCAGGGAAAAAAAAAAAAGAAAAGAGAAGGAAAAAAAAACAAATAATCAAACAAAAAACAAAACAAAATAAAATATAATTAGCAGATTGGAACATTCAGAAAATGGGCAAAAAAGCAAAGGAAATGCCTTTAATATATATATATATATATATTCATTTTTTTCCCTTCCTCTTTTCTTTTCTTTCCTTTCTTTTATCACTGTGTTATCGGATGTCTGGTGTGCAGTGATACCTTCCCCCTCTCAATCCCCATTGTCTCCCAATTTTTCATTAAATTTCAAAAAAGTTTTAGGTCACACCAAAGTCACAGACGGAGTGGCAGAGACTCCCAGATACCAAACCACCTGCCCTTCCCCACCCCATATTAATTCCCCCCCTTTTTTTGGATGTAAGCTTTGTTATAACTGTTATACAGATAGCAAAATAGAGCAACTAAACATTGCCAATGATTTACAGTATAGTTTACAATTTAGATGACACAGTTTAATAAGTTTTGATATTTACCATGTCCTGTGTCCATTACTGTAAGGTAATGAAAAACCTTCCCCATGACCACCAAACACTCCATTAGATCTTGACTGTTCCCTTCTCCCCAGCCCCCCAGGGACCATGATACCACCCTCTCCTGACCCATGGAATGTCAAGATTCACAGTTACATGCCCTGGGGATTTGAACCTGCCCTTCCTAAACCACCAACCCGACAGTGCTGCACCAACAAACTCAGGAAAACCATCACTCATCTGCCCCATCCCCCAACGTACAGCCACACTCTCTCCCTTTACCATAAATTATGTCCATATGGGTGATGGCTCAAAGCCTGCTCTTCTCTTACTCTCCTTTATTAACCTATCTTTCAGAGAATGGTTCTCAGAGACGGCTCACATTCCTCAGATTAGATAAGTGAGGTCATATACTGTTCATCCTTCAGTGCCTGGCTTCCTTCACTCAACATAAGGTCTTCAAGTTTCATCCACATTATTCCATGTGTTAGTACTTCGTTCCTTCTTACAGCTGAGTTACAATCCATTGTATGTATGTGCCACATTTTGCTTATCCATTCGTCTGCTGATGGGCACTGGGTCTAATTCCAACTTTTGGCAATGGTGAACAATGCCGCTATGAACATTGGTGTGCATATATCTGTTTGTGTCTTTGCTTTCAGTTCTTCTGGGTATATACACAGCAGTGGAATTGCTGGATCTTACAGAAGATCTATTGTTAGATTTCTGAGGAACCACCAAACTGTCCTCCACAGTGGCTGGACCATACTGCAGTCCCACCAGCAGTGGATGAAGGTTCCTATTCCTCCACATCCTCTCCAACATTTAGTGTCTCCTGTTTTTTTAATAGCTGCCATTCTGATGGGTGTAAGATGGTATCTCATTGTAGTTTTGATTTGCATTTCCCTGATAGCAAGTGATGTTGAGCATTTTTTCATGTGCTTTTTAGCCATTTATATTTCTTCCTTGGAGAAGTGTCTTTCCAGGTCACTTGCCCATTTTTAAATGGGTTGTTTGTCCTTTTATTTTCAAGGTGTAGGATTTCTTTATATATGCAGGATATTAGGTTCCTATCAGATATATGGTTGCCGAATATTTTTTCCCATTGGGTAGGTTGCCTTTTTATATTCTTAATAATATTCTTTGAGGTGCAGAAGATTTAATTTTGATGAGATCCCATTTATCTATTTTTTCTCTTGCAACTTGTGCTTTGGCTGTGAAGTTCATGAATACATTTCCTATTAGAAGGTCCTGTAGATCCTTCCCTATGTTATCTTCCAAGTTCTTTATGGTTTTGGCTCTTATATTTAGATCTTTGATCCATCTTGAGTTGATTTTTGTATAAGGTGTGAGATGGTATTCTTCTCTCATTCTTTTGGATATGGATATCTAGTTCTCCAAGCACCACTTGTTAAAGAGGCCATTCTCTCCCAACTGAGTGGGCTTCATGGCCTTATCAAATATCTGATGACTGAATATGCGAGGATCTATATCAGAACTCTCAATTCCATTTCATTGGTCAGTAGGTCTATCCTTGTACCGATACCACGCAGTTTTGATCACTGTAGCTTTTTAGTATGTTTTAAAGTCAGGTAGTGTGATACCTCCAACATCATTTTTCTTTTTCAATGTATCTTTGGCAATTTGGGGTCTCTTGCCTCTCCAAATATATTTTGTGTTAAGTTTTTCCAGTTCCTTAAAAAAAATAGTGTTGACCTTTATTGGTATTGCATTAAATCTGTAGATTAGTTTGGGTAGGATAGACTTCTTGATGATGTTTATTCTTTCTATCCATAAACAGGGAATATTTTTCCATTTATTTAAGTCTTCTTTGATTTCCTTTAACAGTGTTGTGTAATTTTCTGTATATAAGTCATTTACATATTTAGTTAAATTTATTCCTAGGTATTTGATTCCTTTATTTACTATTGTAAATAATATTTTCTTCCTGATTTCCTCCTCAGTTTGCTCGTTATTTGTGTACAGAAATGCTACTGATTTTTGAGCGTTGATCTTATAGCCTGCAACATTACTGAACTCCTTTATAAGTTCTAGAAGCCTTGTTGTCGATTTCTCAGGCCTTTCTAGGTATAGGATCATGTCATCTGCAAATAATGAAATTTTTACTTCTTCTTTTCCAATCTGGATGCCTTTTATGTTCTTTTCTTGTCTCAGTGCTCGTGCAAGTACTTCTAAGACAATGTTAAATAGGAGTGGTGATAGTGGGCATCCTTGTCTTGTTCCCGATATCAGAGGGAAGGCTTTTAGGATTTCACCGTTGAAAATGATGTTAGCTTTGGGTTTTTCATATATACCCTTTATCATTTTCAGAAAGTTTCCATCTATTCCTTTCTTTTGCAGTGTTTTTATGAGGAAAGAGGGCTGTATTTTGTCGAATGCTTTTTCTGCATCTATAAAGATGCTCATGTGATTTTTTTCTTTCAATCTGTTTATGTGGTGTATTACATTGATTGATTTTCTTATATTGAACCATCCTTGCATACCCGGGATGAAACTCACTAGGTCATGGTGTATAATCCTTTTGATATGTTGTTGAATGTGATTAGCAAGTATTTTGCTAAGGATTTTAGCATCTAGACACATTAGAGAAATTGGTCTGCAATTTTCATTTCTTGTGGTATCTTTATTTGGTTTTGGTATTAGGGTAATGTTGGC